>JALJAT010000559.1:0-12986 GCA_034768735.1 Schistosoma mekongi | reverse complement strand
CATCGATTGGATGCGAGTCTCTACGATGACATGTCGACAGTTGGCGAATTACCAACTACACAGAGAATCAATCGATCGAATTTTAAAAGCCAATTTCCATTATATCTCGTGAACGCCTGCTTCCGATCTCACCATTCTTGCTGCTTCGATTGGGAGCGCAGTCCTCTAGCGATGACATGCCTACATGTTGGCGAATTGCCAACTACACAGAGAATCAATCGCTCGGTTTGTAAAAGCCAATTTCCATTATACCGTGAACGCCTGCTCCGAATTCTCACCATTTTTGCTGCTTCGAATTGGGCTGCGAGTCTCTAGCGATGCATGTTCGACATGCTGGCGAATTGCCAACTACACAGAGAATCATCGATCGGTTTTTTTAAAGGCCAATTTCCATGATATCTCGTTAACGCCTCTCCGTTCTCAACCATTCTGCTCATTCGAATTGGGATGCGAGCGCTCTAGCGATGACTGTCGCTTTGCGAATGCCAACTACACAGCGAATCATGATCGAATTGTAAAATACATTTCCATGATATCTCTTGAACGCCTCCTCCGATTCTCACCATTATTGCTGTCATTCGACTTGGGGATGCGAGTCTCTATCGATGACATTCGACATGTTTTGTGTTAATTCATTTGGAGTATTGAACTTCAGACGTTTGCCGGTTGTCTGGTTTTGAACTACAATAACAGATTACCAGTCTCACTTTTGTCGGAATAGTCTAATTACAACATTTTTAATTTATTCAATTTCGTAGTGGTTCTCTTTCATATTCAATTTAAAAAGACATTTAAAAGATTCTTTGTTTCTTCAGTAGTTAAGTACTACTAATAAAAAATAGTATGAGCACCATGGAGTTACGAGAAGTAGAATGAAGGAGTGATAAAGCGAATTTGTTCCCAGAACACACAAGAAATCCAGACAAATTAGTTAATTAGGAAAATTGAAGGCATATATAGTGTAACGTAATGAAATGTACGCATCAAGCTCAGATCATATAATCGGCGCGGTATTATGAGTTATTCTCCACCTACTCTACCCACCATGAAAATGATGATTTATTTAGTTATTCATTTTTAAGTTTATAAGCGACATGGGGTATGGGTGCGAAGTGTGCTCTCCCTAATCTACGGTAAACCAAAAGGAAGCAATCTGTCGATGTCCGCATCCGAAGATAGGGACAGTTGATCAGGAGCAGCATCAGACAAATCAGTAAGTCACATTCTAGACTAATACGGTTAGTCACCACACGTTTATAATCAAGACAAGATGTAATACAAGAAAATTCGCAATCCTAGTCATCGTAATAACAATCAGGCATAATCACATTTTCTAAAAATATTCCCATTTAAAATGATTCGATGGTCATACTTGTGGTAATGAGATGTACAATGTTAAAAAACAAAGATTCGCATCAAACAATACTGAGAATAACGTAGCCTAGATCTGAGTAACATCAGTATTAGCAGTTTTGTTATTAACAAGGGACTGTTATCCGATGTATGTGTACTGATTTTCATTAGTAGTAACTGTACTCCGGCTCCATTTTAATGAATTAACGTCATCATAGAGTAGTATGATACTGAGGTCCTCGTTGCTTTTTTGCTGGTGTCTTTATCGTGATCCTATTTGTTTACAAACATTGACATCTCAAACTACCAAATTGGGCGTAGTTTAAATAATGAGTACGATTGATAAAATTCATTCGTTAGATTTTAATATTTTTTCACGTGAAGTAGCATAGAACGCATTGTCGTTGTGAAAAACCAGACCAATCCGTAAAGTCAGTAACAATACTAATAGTATGGATCTGGGATAAGTAACAAGTGTTACGTATCACATCCAGATCGAGTATGAAGTTATTTCACGTGCATACAAACTAATTGTATGATAATTCTTAAGTGCATGATATTGCAAACCTGCCTTCAGCATAGTATAGTTGATGGAGAAAATTCATCAGGTATAATCACAGAGTTTCATTACGGTTTACACGCTACCTAGTTAAGTTGAGCTAAGGCACTGGCATTAAAGCACGTAAATTCGTTAAAGAGGTAACGCTGACTTAGCAGAAAGAGGAGAGTGAGCTGCCAAATGCTCGAGCGACTCATTTAAAATTATGACACTCACGATGCTTACTACAAATTATTAGTATTCGAAATTTAGTTCAGAATTCACGACAGTTTACATGCCTGGTCATATATACAGACAGTTTAATTTACACAATGGAAACACAAATCTTTCCGAATGACTGTGCTTGGACTACACAATAACATTTACAGGACACTAATATATACTCAGGAAGATTAAATGTAAACTTGAAAATGGTCAACCCAAAACTGGAAGCTAATTTTTCAATCTCAGTGTAAGGAAATGATTCGTTAGAAAAACTTATTAATATATGTAATCAGTTCAAGAAAAGGAGTGTCAAAAACGCGACGTAAGAAAGATTTAGATACTACACGGTTGTTTGAGATAGTCAATATTGGCGTCAAGTACGAACACGACCTTGTGGTGGGACGTCACTTTGAAGGTGGTCAATGGAGATCAGAGGGTGCCCACAGTAAGGCTTCATGAGTAGGTACAAAGATTGAAATTTCCGGTCAGCTTCGATTCTGGGTGATACTGGCAATGTGACACAATAGTGGGGAACGAAAAGATAAGAGAAGCGGAAACAAGCAGCAGAGTGATGAGGACCATAACCAATTAAGGCTAACTACATCAACGTTAGAAAGGCATAGGACATTACGAGATTCACAGGCACTCTCTGTAGTAGGACAACGTTTAGGTGCAGGTAGGTGAATAAGAAGAAGCATTAAGGTCTACAAAGTAACTTTGTATTATTATTTTTGAGTAGTGTTATAAGAAAGGTTAAGCGGAGGTCCGTTGATTTAAACCAAGAATGTACCCATAATCTATAGAAGTTGGTGTAGAGTAAATACAAGATACCGGCATTGTGAAATAGAGGTTTATTGCTAATTAAGACTGTGAGCAAGGTTTTGTTCTTTTTGGGGCGCTAGATGTGTATGCCTTCTCGTAACCGGTTCAGAGGTGTAGCATAACGTGCAAAAAAGAGGGAGGATTTCAGCTTACGGAGTGGGGCCCTCTACACGGTTACCAGGACGTTTTGGTTCCGCGAGTATACTTATGTTTTCGGGCATATAGCAAGGCGAGACAATCTGTTATAATTTCTTTGTAAAGGAATTTAAGAGTCTTTAATAGAGATCTCATTACTCTACACTTGCACGCGAATGCAACATTACAGGCTTTCAGAAATGATGCGACTTGCTTACGTCTATGAATGTATGGCAGGTTATATCTAAACAATAGCTTTATGGTGGGATTTTAGCCTATTCACTCACTTTGTCAGCTATAAAGTTAGTAAAGGTGTTTACCTGCTTAGATTTTTTTCAACGTCAAATCATCTTTATTAAACACAGTAAATAGCCCATATAGGGTTCTAAGTCTGACAAAAATACTGTTGACTGGTCGAGGTGAGACTTCAGTCTTCTAGTTCGGTCATACATAATTGATGTCAATATTGAGGTGTTCCATGATGTTCCACAGCTCCAAAGAGTGGTGATTAGCTGCTGGGGTTAGAGTCAGAACCACGAAGAGAGGCACTAAGAGAACGTATATCACTCGGTCCCCGACACTTGCTGCTACCTGGACGTGGTGTTCAGAGCGTGTGAGAGAATGCAGTAAACAAGTCGTGGGGAGACGCGCAGAAAACGAGCTATGAGTCTGGCACTGGAAGGCAGGTCTGATGGAGAGCACGAAAAGGGACTAACGCGGAGAAGCAATCAGTTAGGGGGGGTCTAAGGGAGCGAGAGTCGTACTGTGGCGCGAGCAGGCACGGAAGGGGACGAGCGCCGTTAGAGAGGTGTTTCCATCGGATAACCACCAAAGAGTCTAGGGCGCAATGCTGGCCTTCTCGACCAAAGAGAAAGAAAAGAGTCCCAAAGGCGACCAATAAGAAGGGCACCCCTCACGATAACTCCACGAAATAGGCCGTCTTCCGGGAAAGTTAAGAGGCGGATTCCTTAAGAACGAGACCAAGCCGCGATAAACCTGTTCAGCACAAAAACATGCCACCATAACGAACGGTCGGTGCCTTGATCAGACGCTCAAGCAGATTGCTACCAGTTGCGGTCGATGTGAGAGTCGCGGCTTTCGAGGGTCAATATGACCACAATTACAATACAGCTTCCTTTACAGGTACGTCAAGAAGCATAAATACTGTCTTCATTAGTGTAGGGCGAGCCGAGGAAGTAAAATAACCGCCCCTACCTACTAACCACGTCAGCAAATGAGGGATCGTTTTGCTCGAGGTCAAATCCCCCGAACCCACCAACGTCTCGCAAAGGCACCCGGATATCTCGACGAGTCAACCGTCACGAGCTAAACTTTATCATCCACACCTCTACTCTGAAGTTTGAGGTTCCCCACCGGAAAGAAAGTACGGTTCTTTAGCCAGTGGTGTCGGCGGTGAGGTACAGACTCGCATAAACACAAATATAGACAGAGGCTCTTGCAGAACGAGTGTAGAAACTATAGGCGACCAAGAATAGGTGAACCCTCAAAGACAATCACCTCAGGGCTGAGTGACCCGAGAGCTAGGAAATGGTCGATGCGATTACCACTCGAGATGTGATGACTAGCTGGTACGGGCCACTGTGCACTCTTCAGTGTGATCTGCGAAAGGGGCAACACACGACAACCGCCGTACGACGCTACACATAAGAAGAAGGGCCTGCTGGGTTGTAGGGTTTCTGTAGCGACTAGAGCGCGAAAAAGCCTGATACGGGTCTCTCACGGTGACTAGAGTCCAATGTAGGACAGTCGAGTGTTAGTTGCGCTGTCGCGTCTAAGACGAGCCAGAGGTAGGAACTCGCGGACGAAGAATCGGGAGACGCCGAGAACGCCGAGTTGGGACCATTTTAGTGGTGAGTCTCTGCGGCTGTACGACTAACCATGATTCACGGTCAGTGAAGGTAAAAGATGATGTAGTGAGAATAGGCTGGCAGTGACGGCTTAAACCCTAAGGGGTAGCGCGTCGATAGACACAGAAGGAAACCAAAGAGGGCACTGAAGAAAGCAAGAGTTAAGGCGACCGTTTATTACACTGTGCCAGGATAGCCGTCTCTTTCTCGAAAGCACTAACTTAGATTAGGAAAGAATCAGTGACCATGGCGGCCGCCACAGTCAACTCAAACGATGGACTCACTAGGCCACATTGCTATCAGCCACGTTGGAGAGTTAGACGGAGAGCCGAGAGAAAACTGCCGCTCATTTTGAAGCACATTGTTTAGACTGCAAACAAAACTTTGAGTACGCAGGAAGCGCGTATTAGTCTGCGTCTCACTGGGGACGTAGAAGAAAACGCCACGGCCAACGATCACCATATAGAGTCCATGAAGCAGTACAGTAGGATGTAAGGAGGAGTAAAGTCGAGCGAAGTAATTTGTCGACACAAGGAGGGAGGTAAACAAGGCTTAAAACACGACGATAATGTAGGATCAAAGCTGTAGCTAACGATACCACCTCGAGTCAGCTTGAGTGACTACCAAGAGAAAAAGAGCGGTGGAAAACAGACAGTAACATAACTAGTAAACTACATGTCGCACAAATAGTTAGGGAAAAACAGTGGAGTTCCAGCTGTGATCTACGAACCTGATAGAATGCGCTACAAGGAAACAGCATCACCCGTCTAGGTGTACTATACGATGAGGAGCGTAGGAGGAACCGTGAAACACAAGCTAGGTTTAAAAAGCCTACGGGAAGGTTGAGGATCGGTGAGACGCCTCGTGGTGGGTGGCGGAAGCTAAACAGATGGAAAAAGGCAAGCCGTGGTACAAGGGCAAATCAATAGGTAACAGTAGGAAGCTGTACCGGAGTTATCAGAGGAAAGAGTTTCAGAAAATCCAACTGTAAGTGAAGACATATCGCAGAAAAGAGGGGGACGGGGCAAGTTTATTTTACGGTGCAAATCCAGCGAAGGTTGGGCCGAAGATGGCAGAAGCAAGATTAGGGAACAGTTCGAACATTATGGGCACATGGTGGATCCAGGGCGTTCAGGAACAGTAATGTTCCATCAGCGATTCCTAAAGATAGGCGTGAATTGCAAAATAATAGTTGGCTGTCGCCCAAGTATTAGTGAGGTTAGGTGAAGGCACTATAGGAAACCTAAAAAGAGGGCAATAGGGAGACAGCAAGACGTCGATGGTTTGTTAAACCACTAGAGAACGGAAAAGGCGTTTAGGGGCGCTGGTCGAATGCAGTTCCAGTGTGTAGAAACGAGATTAAACGGGGGATCTTGTATAGGAATCTGGGAATCGGGCGTAATCGCCCATAGAGAGCCTGCAGACTGCAGGTGATCAGAAACACGTATCGTTCCAATGTGCCCATTATAAGAAAGGAACGGCTTCAACGAATAAGGTCCAATAGTATGAGAAAAGCGAGCGGGTTAATTCATACTTCGAGGGTCTAACTCAAGCTCGTGGAAGAGCAAGAAACTCGGGAGTAACCCAAGGTGGTTTCAGGACAATGGCGACGTGGCGTATAGACCAAATATCACACTTACGGACAAGGTTTCTGAAAACGTAGACACCCGTTTTAGACCGGGCCCAAACTAATAGGGGGGTATTCATTGACATTTAAGCGGGCATTTGACTCTAGCGATCGTGAAAATTTGGGAAGTGTGGCAATGTCTGTCATTGAAAGGGCGTACCAGGAGAGAAGTACAGTTAACTGGTACAAGCTCTCTACTCGAAACACACAATTTGTGACGAGTCAGAGCTAATGGCGGATTGTCATGACAGAACTGATACCATCAGTGGTGTGTTCGTCATAGGTGTCTGCTTCCCCAGTGGTGTTTTACGTAATTGTTATATTCTGACATACCTTTAGAGGTTGGACTGTTTTCATCGTGTCTGATTCTCTGGACGTTGACCTCCTGCAAGAGAGATAAAATTGCTGACTATAATATGCAGACTGATATAGGTCTATTAGGTTGTGAACAAATGCTGAAATAAAATGCAGAATCTTTGCCTACCCTTTAAACAGGAGGTGAGAGTTTGAGGGGATGCGATTCTCTACACCCACACTACAAAATGGTACTCAGAATTTGGCTTGAGTCGACACCGCAGTTGGATGGGAGTGAAGGCAGTGGAAGGGTGGTGGGACCTCTTCCTATCTTGGCAGCCTACGTCGTCCTAACAGTATAGTGTCTGCTTGAAGTCTCTGCGGCGGTGATAACATGAGGCCCGATTAGCCTTTGAGGAATTTGCGTCATCTGGGCGGTGAGGCGAAGGAATCGACTATGGGACCAAGAGGACACAGTTTACTGTGTAGTAGTTCGATGACACCAGGTGCTGCTTTATGGAGTGAAAACAAGGGCAGAGTGAGGGAGCGGATATGGCGAGATATGGTAGGCTCACTGGTATTCGATCACCGTTGTCACTCCGAAGAGGCATTGGCTACGTGGTTTTTTTTCGGGACCACCGAGTAAGCCTGAATAATGGGTTGCGGTAAAGTAGGAAGCACTAAGTAGGGAATACGGTAAGGGGTCTCTGAATGAAGTAGTATATCTTCGAAGCTCAGGGTGTTAGCGACAGGTTTATTATGGGGCCTGACGAAGCCGGGGAACCATAACGATCGAGCGAGCATGTGTCTGGTAGTGGGAGAGAGCTGGGAAGAAGGAGAGGGTGAGTGATAGGGGCGGCGGAAACCAAAAAAATGGGGCAAACAGTCCCCCTATAGAGTCATTGGACAATGGTGGGCTCATGTAGCAATGTACGTGAGCAGGGAGACTACATGAAGTGGGGTCCGACGTGAGCGGCTCGATAATTAACTGGTTAGAATGACCTTGGGTGATATGGCTCAAAATGCGGTGGCAATGGCACCCCCCCCCGACAGGTGCATTCCATTCTTGTCTGCCCCAAATGTCACTAAAGCTTATGAACTTAATCATAATTTTCTCTTACTGAATTTCATATTTCTAAATCATATGCTCGATCTCGATTCCTTCCATTAATACTACTCTGTTACTACCTTCCTTATTCTGGGATTGGATCTGAATAAATTTATATCTCATCTGCTAATTGAGGCATGACAACGGGAACTGACGTACGCAATGTACCAGTCTGCGTGTAACTGTTTGTCTGGCTGTCTGTCTATATCACTTGGTTTGGTGAACATCCTAATAAGTGCAGAGCGCCTTGGAGCCATATTGCGTACGCGTTTCAATATAAGAACACTCGAGTAGGTACTAAGTAAAATGCGAATGGTCGTGTTACAAGTGGGAGTGGTGGGCAGAACTCAATTAAAAAAAAATGATTGCCACACGTGAGAAAAGGGGCAGCCTTCAAAATCTGCGCGACCGTGTGTAGAAATGAACTACACAAAAACACTTCACATCTCTCTAATTAGAATCACAATCGCTAATCAAATTGAATTGACATCTGTTATGAATAAGGTTTATATGTGCCACTCATGTGTCTACTCAAGCAAATATGACTAATATTCGGACTAGTAAAAGTTTCTCATAGACCACGTATCATCTGGTAAACAATAGCATTGCCGTGAATTCCCCCTCATCTGTTCATTTGTCATTGTTAAGAATGAATTATCTTTGGCAATGTAAATTTTGTTCAAAAAACTTTTCTGATAAGTCCAAGGCAATTCCATCAGCATAAATTTAATGAAATCACGGACGTAGTGTCATGAATGCCATTCTAATACTAATAAATCCGTTGAGTGTTGGGTCTATATAAGCATCACAGCAAACCCCCAGTCTGGGGGTGCGTTGAAGAGACAACAGGTTTATGCAAACACACACATATCTTAAAAACCATTGGGGATCAACAAAAAACTATGAACACTCTACATTAAAGTTGCTAAAAACGTAGAGAATCGCCAATCAAAAACCACAGTCAGATAATTTACTCGACGCTCTTTTAAAGTGTAGTCGGGTTATGAGAATGAGCATGGTGGACATTTGGGTTTGTTACACGCAAAAATGGGATTATTAAGTAAAATACTATTGACGTTAACGGTGATAATACAAGCACACCTAATAGCAATAGAAACGTTACAAAAAATCCTAGACTGATGAGACTCAGATCTCGCCTACAATAGTGTCCGAATAACTTAAACACAGTGAAACTGCGGTAACAACAGTAAATAATTAAGCTACCAATATCTGTTATTGAGAATGAATCTGGATTCTTTAATCCAAAAAACATCATTTCTTGAAAAAAATCAGTCGAGTAGAGCAATTAAGAAGATAAGCAGGGCAAAAAAGCACTTACATAACTTAATCTTGCTTCAATTAGGAAATTTCAGGGACGAGTGGTAGTACACACTGAAAGAAATCTCAAGAGTTCACATACAGTAGCAAATACTAAGATGGTGGGAAAACTAGACAATTGGTGTCAAATATGTAAAAATAGAGTTGTCTGAGAAAAATATATTGAATTTCAACAATAAATGATCAATTAAATGAACCGAAGATGTTCTCTTGCCCAAGGAAAATTACGGGAAAAGTATTTCACCCTGCCCAAATCGAATCTGCCCCAGTCATAGGGCGATTCACATAATAATTTGGTTTGACTTCTCACTTTCGTTTGTGTAAATCGAAGACATCGACAAGAAAACATCCACACCGTGTAATATACTCCAGATGGTCTGTATTCAACTCCGAACACAAGACTGAAACAATCTGAATTGGGAGTGTAGAACTACACAAGAGCTTTACAACTACGACTTTTACATTAAAATGGTACCGCTAATTGCCTATCAGCATGACCTATGGTAGCAATTTGATTCGTAGGGAGTAGTAGAATATTTTAATGCATGGTTTACTCCTAAGCAGGGATTATGAGACAAATGGTCCAAATAAAGATCAGAATATGAGACGCATGATTGATAGCGGCTGACATATGTATAGCGCTTAGTACTAGATTGTTATTAATAGCGCAGATACCCACATAAATAGGAAGAATCTAGGCCAGCACAGGTAAACGCACGTGAATCACTTATTTGGCAAATGCACGGTGTCCTTAAAGAACTTTCATAAGACAGTTACAATAAGATATGTACATGTCAATATAATACAAAATTTTGGTATATGGATTGGATATGAATGCAGGGAGCACACGAGTGGTTGAAGCATTGAACAATTTTACTCAAGATGTAACAAATTTTAGCACACATAGGGTTAATGCAATACAACTGTATTAACCTGACGACAAGCACGGTGTTGAATATCAGGAGACCGCAACGACAGGTGACTAGGTCGTTAATTACTAGACTTTCGAATTCAATTGAAAAGTTTAGGTGATACAAAGATGTGGATTAATTCATGTTAACTCAGCACACTATTAAAGTGGAACGTTTCAAGTTGTTCACAATCAAATGAGGAAGACTGGTTGATATATACACGACGCGTAATGATGATAATGAAGGGAGTGATTAGGGCCCAACAATAGGCCACTTGTATGTTATAAGTTTGACGGGATTTAGCGGTGAAGTAGGCAATACTATTCGATCCATATCTCAACTGAATCATTTCACTGTTATCATGACAGTGTTAAATGCTGAGTGTAACGTAAGGAAATGAGGATACGAATTACTAAGGGCTGACGGTAAACCACTGTGATAAAAGGTCCTGTTTATTGAACAGAATAATACCTGCAAATCATGTGTCAACAGAGAGTCATAGGGAACAGGGACATTGGGGTTAAGTGTGCTATAGGTTGTTGTCAGAAATCAGTCCGAAGTTGTAATCTATGGCTTGAGTGGCAGAGACTAACATAGTTGGGAGATAAGTAACTTAGAGGAATAGTCAAGCACGCTATTATATTGTGCAAAATAATACCGAAAGGTGATATTTCACAGAGGGACTATAAAACGAACAACGAGGGGTAGATAAATGAGAACTGCTTCGAAGAATGACCGGCTTAACAGAGTTAAATCTACCGCGAAAAAATTAAGACCATCGGAGTTAATTAACGATTTTCCTTATTCAACAGTTAGGTAACTATTAGTCAATGGACCATCGTATGTGTGAGAGACCAATAGGACGAGAAGAATATGCGAAAGTGATATGAAAGGGCATCAGTTGAGGACCGGGTATCTTCGATCAGATCGAAACGTTTAGCCTATAAATCTTAGCAACTATATGCATAAAGTTATATAGGACAACGTACATAAAGACTAAGCGACTCAAACAATTTGTTTGTATTTTGATTCACACATCATTCCACTACAGAATTTGCCAAACTACCATCAATTGTTGTGTGCGGTTCCACAGAGTCAGTCAATCCAGAATCAGTGTAACGGATCTTTGTACGCAGGAATTCTATGCACAGCAAAGGAAAAGACGTTCACAAGTCATGTGAGAGATTACTCTCATCTCAAAAGTGATCGTACTACAGACAAATACTCCAGATCTTTAAGACGAACGGCTAGTAGGGTAGGTATTATTAATAACCACTCAAACACGTTCGAGCCTAATTTAGTTAATACAAATTTAGCCCCACCTCATTTCAAGTTAAGTGTTTTGCGAATGTCAAATATAGACAGCAAATATATTTCACGGTTTTATATATACAGTGTGTTGCCATTATTCTTACAAGACTGATGATGATCAGTTTTATCGTGTCGGTGTAGTAAACCAATATAAGATCGTGGTGTGTTATACATACAGGGAAATACAAGTATATGATGGAGGACGAGTTTGACAATCAACCCTGGCGTTAGGTTTATATGCATGAAATCGTTTTCCTTTTCATTGCAATGAACGGACCTAGGTATAAAAACCCAGTTCGCGACCACTAACAAACCTAGTCAAGGTGTTGACATGAAAGGGGGTAACCTCTTTGATTTTGGCAATAAATTATAAAACTCCGGCGTGTTGGCATATCGATCATGAGCACCCTCGCACTATACTGGCGCTGAATACCGCATAGTTTGCAACGCACTCAAGACGTAAATATCATGCCGAAATAGGGGATATAATATTCACTATAGAAACTATACAAGATGGACTAAATATCCATTTGCCACTGAAAATGAACGATATATTTCTACGCAATGGTCTCGTTAACATAATTGTCTGCTTCTCCTGTCAATTCAATAGAGTTTCCGGTCAAAAACATCTGGCTATAATCTTATGTTGCAATCCGTATAGTAGATATAGGGAATTTTTCTGTTTCTGGGCTATCGTCTCAAATCTACCTACGGTATAACTTAAGTAGTCTTATATTTTCACTTAATGAATTATTACAGATTATTAATTATATTTAGTGCATTCCGTTCTTCAACATACTGACTACACCTTATGCAATGAAAGTAAAGTTTATTAACAAGAACACTTAATTCATTTACTAGTTGTATTAAAAACGATATGAATATTTTAATAGCAAATCAAATATTTAGGTTGGATTGTGACTGGCAAGCGCAACGAAAGACGCTCGTTTAGTCATGTTCATACTCGTCGGCTGGACCTACTAGCATACAATATTGATGCTCCTATCGGGATCGAACACATTCCTTCGTGCCAAACGCAACAGTTTCATTTCAGTTAATTGGGACTGTGTATATACGCATAATATATACAGGAATTTGCGGTGACTACAAGTAACCTAGTTTGCTCACACATTTCGCCAATATTTTTTTGTACATTTTCTTCATTAAGCATTCTGGTGATTATTTCGTATGAAATCTTCGCTCACTTCGTGTGAAATGTTGTCTTAAAATGCAAATTTATATGAACTAGATTGCCGGAACGTCAATGTGAGAATTCTGCATATAAATCCAATGTTCACCGGTCTCTTCAAAATATCTTGGTACCCAACAACGCATATCAGCATTGTATTCGTTTAGAGTATTTGAACCCAGAAAGTGGTTATTAAATTAAAATGGAAGTTGAGAGGGATGATTTAATTGGACAGGGTATTAATGTTACATTCACCCGTCACAAAAT
>JALJAT010000558.1:0-12987 GCA_034768735.1 Schistosoma mekongi | reverse complement strand
TTCACTGTTTTAAATTTTCAATTTTTTTTTGGGATAGCACGTATGAACACTACATAAACCATTTTAGTCGGTCAGTGGTAATAATAATAATGATATAATAATAATAATAATAATAATAATATAACAGCTTTATTCCAATAGTATGTCTAGTACAATAGGAATTTTTCAGCATACAACGTCTAGGTGACTCAAACCAAGCAAAAATAACTTACTGTAATTGCCCATATTTGAAGCCATATAAGAAGGAAAGAATTGTCAACCAAAACACATTTTTGACACTACACAAGTAAAATGTTGTCCTCTCAAAGATATTGAATCCAAACAACACCAACAACAAATCATTAGAAAAATAACAATGATACTACACCATATCAAGATCTTAACTAAACTATATGAACATAAACTAACTGAAATCTAACTAATTCGACCGTATCGCAGCATAGCAATGTAACTCAAACACAAAAAGTCAATGCATTAGATGCATAGAGGGCTATTTACATAATATGATAGGTTCTAGAATATGGGTTTTATTTTAGATGGAATAGGACGAGGGTGGGAATGTGGGTAAAGGTAAAAACGTGTTATGACGTGGGGAAAAATGAAAAGGAGGATGGATGATTTTGGTTGGTGGACGACGAAACACCAATACGATGCGTTGGCATAGTTGAGAATGTGCGATTGACCTAGCCACTCACCCATAGGACGCAATAGGACAACCAGATCGGAGGAAACAGGACGGAGGGAGAGAGCGAGAATGAGAACCGAGAAATGAGAACGTATTATGTTAATCAATTGCCTTTATTATACATAAAATCAAACCACACAGTAAACCAAGCATAATTTAACATTGATACGAACAGGGAGAGGAGAGTGCAGTTGAATGGGGACAGGTTTTGTACACAATTAAGGACGTAGTTCATAGTAGTGAACAATATACTAAGAGTAAAATATGCTAAACGAAAGAAACCGGGCACCAAGGGGAATTGTAACAGTCCCTAGAAAAGAAAAAGAAATGTCAACACTGGTCCCACAGTTATAATAATTGAAAAAATAATGTTCTAAAGCACAGTTCCCGAAGATAGTGAATTGTTATTAAGTGCCGGCATATCAAAACGTCATTTTTGAATTGCCTATAAGCAGTGTAGGAAAGTAGGCTTTGAGACAAATATGACGGCCCAAAAAAATATATATGGACCTGTCTTAAGCCAACTAAACAGCTGGTTTTACTTATCAAAGTAGAACAGACTTACCGGTGGGGACAAAACTATGACCACGAACACTCTTTTAGACCGCACTGGTACCCATACATGGAAAATTAATCTATTGTGATGTTGTTTAGATGCATTTCACACACACCGTCTACTTTAGTACTCTCCCCGTACAGCACCCTTACCTCCCTCCCGACAGTTGGTTGACACTTCTTCCCATATTCAACCCATACCTTCAAACTTTTTTTCATATAACATTATGACTTCCCTCCCCATAATGCCTTAAGTCATTTCAGGTATCATTAATACCAAATTATGTTGCTGATTACTTTCGGGTTGTTAATTTGACCTCGTTGTTTTATATTGTCCGTCGTTTCCCACACTGATCTTGTATCCTACCAGCGTGTAACTCTAGACAGGACACTTTTGCTATATTGTACCTTTTTCAATATGTATACCTCCATGCTAATGTCGCCGCATTCATTAAAAACAAGTTTGGACGTTGTATTTTTAATGGTGCTCTGTCTCACGTCCTAAGCAAGTGATTGTTGGATTTATACTGGGTTCACAATATAATCTTCATAATTTTCGTCGTTACTTGACTGCTGATATTATACACTTACCCGGTTGTTTATGATGTTACTAGTCAATTGGAACATATACCGGGATTTATAAATAATTTGGAATTATAGTTATTACTAAACCATACTATCGAATCCAAATATTGACAAACATCGATGATCTAAATTCTTAAACATTCGATCAAATCATTCAATCTATATAAAATTACTTGCTTATATGTAAACAAAGATTTAACGGTAGAGTTCAGCCATGGGCTTTACTAAAATCTACACACATGCTAAAACTATAGGTGGATTAATAATGGACTGACTAATCCAGTCAGTCACACTGTAGCGAGGAAAATGGTAGCGGGTCAACATAATTTCTCACTTGGAGTTGTGTAGGGCACGGTCATTGATGTTGACCATACTCTTCTAATGAACAAAAATATACTGAGGCTCTGGGACGGAGGGTCAAAACCAACACTACCCCCATCCCCCGCGTGGCTTGGGAAACGATTAGCCAGATAGACAGTCTCATGTTGACTGCTGTTCAGGTCTACAGATAAACGAAGAGATGTGATTTTGCTGTTCCCCTGCGATGATTAGGTGAGGTCAGATGGATGACCATTCTAGGTCTTGATGTGTGTTTCGGAGACACAAACAACATCAGTGCAGAGATTCTAGTGTTTAGCTAACCGCAGTTCTGTGACCATATTTTGGCTTATCAACATACTAAAAGCTCTAACATGAAGGTGTCGGGCACGGCCTTCGGGGATACCTGGATAGCATTTCGGGAACTCGAGCAACCCTTAAAATTGCACGCATAGAAAGGACGTAGTGGGGAAGTGCACATAGTAGGAAGAAATCAGAGAAAGGGAAGTGTTTGATTGTGGAACAATGTTATCTGAGTGTTGTTAGACGGTATGAGGGCGGTTATTGCTTTCCGGTTGCCCTGCACCGTGGGGAAGGATTCTTCTCGAGTTACCTGAAAAAGGAAGTGGAATAGAGAAGGTCTTGATGACTCTAGCGTGGCGATAGCAGTACCTAGGGGCAACTTGTTTGAGGCCGTTTTAACCATATTAATGTGCTGTGTTGCCAGAACGGGAACTAGCCTCGTGATTGCCGAAGAAGAAACTCGGCTTGATCATGAGATTTCAAATTTTTTCAATGTTTGACCTTACAACTCCCAAGGCGCGGAATGTAAAAGGATTTAGATGGTCTTTTGTGATTTTACACAGTTTTAGCGGAGTTGTTGTTTTTAGCGGAGAGGTGGTTTTACCCTATACCTACCTCCTCTGTTATGACCGGGTTGAGATTGGTAGTAACCCCGCGAGGGTTCCAGGCGTAGTTCAAATATAGTAGTGACTAAAGTTTAAAGGAAAGACATGTAGACCCATTAGTGTGGATCACTGCCTTCGAGCTCGTTGCTAACTTGAAGTGATAGAGGAAGTGATGTAATTCATGGGGGGAACAGAAGAAAAACAAAACTATTCCAAGAAGGGTATGATGTTCTTCGTGGGGAGTGTTTACACCACTGTTGCTCCAATAGTTGCTTGGTTCTAATGTTCCTGAAAATTTTTATTCTAGCATAGGGGTTTCGTTTCCTCTGGCCCAAACATTCTCAGGGGGGTCTATCCTAGGTAGGTTTTAAAGTTTCATTTGGCTATGACTTTCGCAACCGTTAATTTGGTGGTTCAGGGGGAAGTATGTAACTAAAAGCAAAACTAATAATTGTTTGGTTATCTATAAAGTGGTCGATGGACGTTGTGAGGTTATGTAAGCATCGAAAAAGTAAAACTTATAGTTCCGAATAAGGGGGACCCTTTATCTCAGGTGTGTGTATGATATTAACTGGGAATTGGTTTTTGGAAATGGTCTTGTCGGGCTGTTTGAGCTTTAATGTCTAGGGGGCAAGCTTAAGGGCACCAGTAAAACGCCTGATTCCTAAAAAAAAGGAATTAATCGTAGGTAGTCCAGGAGAATGTAAGGGGAAATTGCTCTGGGGGCAATTGAAGGGCCAGGTGACTTGGTTACGCTCGTGTGGGGACGAAGGTTGCAAAATATTGGAGGGGGTGGGTCCTAGTGCCCATTCAGGGAGTTATACAACTAAATTTTTCAGGGCTTGAGGAGCATATTGTTTGTGTATTTTCGGGATGGTCGGGAAGGAAAGGAACATGTGATTGGGCAATACTTTGGTGTGTTCGGAAATACCAGCAATTGATTTCAGGGGGGTTTTATATTGTATAGATTCTTTGTATATTAGTGGGGGTTAGAATTTAGATTTTTCGTTGTGAGGTAAACAAGTGGGGGCTTCTTGAAATCGGTTTCGAAACCCTTGGTGGTCTGTGCAATTAGGACTTAAAGGTTAAGGGGTGGGGTGGTGGCAATTATTGGAAAAATTCGCTCCTTCGGCAGATTAATAGGAATCGAATAATATCGGGCCCAACCCCGTGCTTCGGATGTGATAAACCAGGGTATTGGGTGGGTCTAAACAATTTCTAACCACAAGTTATTTTGCGTTTGTTTCAGGTTAGTGAGTGGGGGAAGTGTTTGGTTGTACATTTGTTGCCGCCACTTGGTTACGGGCTGATAGTTTTTCAAATGAGCTGTGCGTGAATGTGATTCGTTACAGGTGGGTTGTGGGCTTGACGGGGACATTGAGTACTAACCGGGCGTCGAATTACCTTTCCCATTGGTACCTATGGGGCAAAAGGGCTAACGACAAGTTTTCAAAAAAAAACAACCTTTGTCTAATATTATTAGTTTTGTACTAATTGGAAAAGGTGCCGGGCGCCCGATCTTACTATCAGTTGAAAATGTAAAACACGGGGGACTTCTGTGGTTACCCCCCAAATATTGTGTTCAGCATTTTACCACCAATAAAAACCTAAACTAATTCGAACAGGAAAAAACTTTTGCACCACCTAGATGTACTTAAGAAAATATTGGGAAGAGTAAATTAATAGGGACTATTTATGGGAAAATTTCTGGTTCCCTCTCCCCCCGAACGGATTTTTAAATTTTCTGAACCATTGGGTTACTAAAATGATTGGGCAGTTTTAAAAAAACCAATTTTTTTAAACTGTCCTCGTTAAGCTGATTTGACTTTCAAGGGATAAATCAAACGGAAAAATCTAGGTAGAATTCGAACAAGCCTAACTTGCTTCCTGTGTTGTACCCAAAATATCAAAACAATAGTCTGCACTTTTACAAACTTCCCCCCCCCGCTTGAACTATAGGGGGGGGCATCGATTCCGGGTTTGATGGGGCCCGGTGGTGGTCTTTGCCCCTTTTCAACATAATAACATGTTTGTGTGAGTGACCAGTAGGGGGGACAGAAAAGGGAAAAGGGGAAAGAAAAAATTCTAGTGGGCTGCATTTTCGACAATTTCAGGGGGGGTGATTGGTATCTTAGGAATTAATTTTTGTATCCAAACATTGTTGACCGGGGGCCTTACGTTGACAATACCCTCTGTTTCTACTTAAGCTGTTTAAAGCGTAGGGAAGATAAACAACTTCAAACACTAAGGAACCCTTTCATGGAAAACATTAGGGAAGTAATATTTAGTAGTTGTATTTTCTAGAATAATCCCTTTGTTTTATATTGAAGGGAGCATGACCAAGTTTGAACTGGGCGGAAAAAGATTCGTGGCGGATATGGCTTGTTTTTTAAAAGTGAGGAGTTGTTGATATGGAAAGTTGCGGTTTTACGTAAAATTCGGGTGAAGGGCCCAACAAATAAACACGGGTTCACAGTTTTTACAGCACTAGGGTACCAGGAGGTTAGGGTTTTGTATTAGAGAATTACTTTTCCGGCACCAAAACAAAAACCGCCGTGCTTTAGTCGAAGGGGCGCTTAACTTTTTCCCAGGAAACATGGGCGTAAATACGGGCCGAATGGGGGGACCCGTAGGGGGAGGGGTTGGGGACTAACCCAGATACGGGAAATGAGTAAAGCAAAGGTGTATTTGAAATTTGGAAATAAGAGGCCAAATCTAGGTATTACTGGGATTTCGAGGCGGGGTTGCGGTTTTACTGATGGGCATATTAATTTTCGTTGCTTAACAGCAATTGAGAGTAAGCTGGGCTCTTAAAACTAGAAACACCCCCAATTTAATCCACGAGAGGGGCCCAAAAGCCGAAAATTAGGGGGAGGGGGGACGGTAATATTAGAAGAATATAGGGAATAGGAAAGAAAAAAAAAATTTTAAATTTAGTGGCCAGAAACATAATCCGTTGTGAAACTAGGGGGGTTCTTTTATTTATTTTCCCGTCTTTTACTACGGGGGGAAGTACATTGGGGGATTGCAGTGTTTTGCAGGGGTTTAAAAACCCCTAATAAGCCATTTGCTGAAATTGTAATTTGAGGGGATTCGAGTGGGGTAAGGTCCATCGGAGATTTGGGCCACGATCTTTAGATTTCAAGGATATTAGGTGATCAAATCGTTTGAATTAGTAGGCTGCCAAAATTACGTTGTAGTAAGCTTATTTCCCATTAGCTTTTGGCTGGTGGAATGACGATAACCAGAAAAAATTATACAGGCGATATGGTTGTTTTGGTAACTTAAGGGCCAAACAAACAATGTTACCCTTTCCGTAAGTTCGGATTTTAAAAATCGTACCTAGGGGGTCCTCTGGGTTCACGGGGGGTGAGGAGAAGAGAAGAAAAGGCCGAGGGATGAGATAGTCGGTGATTATTTATAGAAAAAGAAAAATATATTAAAAGTACGTTGTAGGTCTGACGATGGCTGTGAGGGTTGCTTATGCCCTCTACTACTTTTGGAAACCAGGTTGTCATGGAACAATTAACATTAGGCCAACATGCCTTGTTTACGGAAAAAACGTTAACTGGTTAGATTTTTCGTTTCAGGTGGAAAAAGTGAATTTTAGGCAAAAGGTGCCCCTCCTCAACGATCCAAACAAATGAGATTTAACATATATGGGATATTGAAGTGGCACTTTAAAAAGGCCCATTACTTAGGCAAACTAAACATTTTCCACAGTTAAATTATGCATGGTATAATTAGGAGGGCTGACCAGTGGGACTAAAGACCAAACCCACAGTCCCTTTCCATATTATTGAGTTCTCATTTCTAGCCAGGAAACCTTCTTGCGGGGTTGATGGTTTGTAACGGTCCTTCCGATTTATTACTCAATACCCAAAATCCTAGGTTTCAGACCAAGTACGGGACAAGTACTCCTATTTTTTCATTTGGGGCTGGCAGTCTTTTTCGAAAATACTGTTATGGCGTTTCGGTACATATTTTTTGGCTTTTACTAAACTTTCTCCCAAAAAGCAATGCTTGTTGTTCGCTTGGAAGCAAACCGTATCTATAATTTCTCGGCCCGTACCCCCCCAAATTATGTTGTTCCGTCCGTCGCCCCCCACTGGAACTGCTCACTTCAACTATCAACTTTTAAATTACCAAACTTTCACTTTAAATTTTGTGCGCGTTGGGTATTGGCATGGCAGTTGCCTCCCAAACTAACGCCTAGGAAACTCAGTTTGCCGTAGAACGAATTTATTCCCGAGTATTTATTGAACGTATACTTATTCAATTTTTTCATTATCATATTTTTTTAACCCACTAGTGTTGTTTTCATAATCTGGGGGCTTTTTGTTTACGGGGGCACCGTTAATGTTACGTTCTGAACAAGGAGGGCGAGACAAAGGCAACTTCCAGTTAAGATTGCTTAACTCGAAAAACTTCTATTTTAAAGGGGTCTATGGAACTTTTCCCCATCTATCTACCCAGAAAATTTCTACAGTAGTTTAAAACTTCGACCTCTAATCCTAACAGGACATTTAAAGGCTGACCAAACCTTAGTTTAAGTTTTAAGAGTGATTAAAAAATATTATCCACACTAAACAAATACAACCCCCATTTTATTGCATGTACTTGCCCACCTGTGGGGGGGGTACTTCAGTTAAATAATCAGTCAAGGTGTTCCTTTATAAACTTAACGCAAAAACCTTCTCAAAATTCAATACCTATTTAAAACATTAATTTACTAGGGGAAACACCCCAGGGTGGATTTTTCACTACATGTAAACCTTCCATTGATAGGGGCCAAGGGGGCCCTATCAAGTGGGGACACAAAATTTAATTCTTTCCAAGGCCGAAAAACTTGAATTGGGGGACAAGATCAATGATTTTAAAACACTTATAATTCTGCCGGTTTGCTAAATTAAATCAGGAAAGTGTTGCTTGTACTTGTTGGTTATATTTTCAATTGTTCCTTCTCTTTCCAGAACTTAGAGGGTCCGCTCATATTACGCCAAAAACGTTTGGGGAATATTCTACCCACCTGTTCCATAATGCAGTTCCTTCAATATAAATTTGTGGACACCTACTCTGGGGAATTTTGTTCCAGGTTGGGTTCCAAGGTGTCTAGGGGGGCTTTCGGTAATTGGGCCGCTACAATATTAAAGGGGCCGGATTTCTAATAAACAAATAATCTCTCAATTTCCGTGATTCTCTAGATTCTTCAGCACAAAACAGGGGGTTGGGTTACGTACACAAAATCAGTGTAAAAAATATTGTGTCCAAATTGTTTTTTTTTTCTTGATGTGCCGTTAAAAAAAAAAAAACGGGCTCCCTTTTCTGGATATAGATTAATTACTATTGTTTATTTATTTATTTCATAATAAAACCACATTAAGTTAGATTAGTGTTGATTTTTTTAGTTCGGGGGGGCTTCTAATGTGGCATCTTTAGGCAGGTTTTGGTCAGGCACGTTGCCGCAACTGTTCTGACTAATTATTTTATTTTTTAATGTTCCCGCGTGTGGTGGCCCCTACACTTGTTTTGGTTTTTCCTAAAGGGCCCTCCAATGCTTTGCCAACAATAACTTGGTTGGGTCGGAAAAAACCATAATATAGTAAAACCAAGTAAGGCGTGTTATGGCGTGTTTTCAGGAGTATATTTATTATTTCACGTTGTGCCACACTATCGTTTACCCAAAATTGAACAATCTGCGCCAATTTTGTTCATTGCTACTTCTAGTGGAAATACTTGTTTGAATTTAAAAGTGTTCACTTTCTTAGTTTCTGAATCTGCTTTGGGGACCATACTGTGTAGTTTTTACTATTGTCAGTGGGGGAAAAGGGAAAAAAAAAAACCAACTTTATCCCAATTGCTTGGGCCGGGGCATTTCTTTTAATGGGGTGTCATCTGGTAATACTTCCACTATGCTCTTCAATGTTTTTACCCAACTGATCACAGTGTAAAGCTAGCAGGCCAAACCAGTATTTACCAGTAAGAAGTTAGTTGTTATTCTTCTTTCTAAACTACCATCAGGGGCAAGGGAGGGTGTTGCTTTACCATAACACTGTTAGTGAACGGATTTTCAAGCACAAAATAAGGATGAATCAAATGCCCAAAAACCGATTGCAATAGTTAAAAACGCAATTTATTATAACAGAAGTGCAGGGAAGTTGTTTGGGAAACGGTTTAACCAGGGGGTTTTGGGGGTGGGGGGGGGGACACCATAGGGCAAACAAAAAGGTAGTAAACGTAAAATTGAAAACTGGGGGACTAAGGGGGAGTGTGAAAAATGTCAATATGTTAAGGACATTACCGGAAAACTCATTTTCGACCGGTTGTAATACAGGGTAGGCTAATTAGAAAACACAAAATAATCTGCCCTCCTTGATTTCCGTCTTATAACGATCACTACAAAATCTGCATAAATATTTGGGACCAGTATATCAGCCTACCTACGGCTTATGCCTTATGACAGTGGGGGGAGTATGCAGACAGGGGGAAACACAAATTTGGTTGGTTATTGTGATGCGTCGGGACATTGCTTCTTCAAAAGGACTTTCGGGGCTTTTAAATCTACCTCCTCTAATTTTACAAAACGTTAATCGGAATCAAGCTTCCTACAAAAATAATATGGGCTGCCGGATCAGCATTTTGCGATTTTATGTATCCTACTCATTTTGCTGATGTTTTAATTTTTTTGTGGTTTTAATTACAAAAAACGTTTTATTTCTGGTCTATCATGGTTTTCGTCGTGGTATAAACTTGTTTTTTATCCAAAACCCTTCCGATGTTTCTTTGTATTGGGGCGCTTTCAAGGGTTTTATCCTATTAAGGAATATCATTTCCACGTGAATTAGGCACAAACACCAACACCAGGAGGTGGGAACAAGTATTTAAGTCAACTAGATCATTTGAGGGCTTTATTTCTAAATTATATACAGGTATAGTTATATGAAAGAAAATGTTTCTTTGTAGGTTAAATCTTCACGCGAATGAAACGCAAAAAAGCAAAATTCCGACGGTTGCATCCTGCAAAGCTTAAAAAACCGAGCTAGTCAGGAGCAATAAACCCAAAAATTAAGAATTTATTTCAAAATCTGAAAAGTTAAAAAGAAGGTCAATTTTTCATCCACCAAAAGTATCCCCAGTTTCATGTAATTCGGGCGTTATGGTATTTTTTCAGGGATAATATTTAATAATATTAAATGAAACAAAGGATTACATGAGGTCATTATAGGTTGAAAACTAATGTGAAAAATTTGTTGTGGATGAAGGAGGTATTGCATTATGTGTTGGTTCCCAATGTAAACGCAATATTGTATGTGGCGTATTTGGCTAGGGCCTGGTGACAATCTAAGAGAAGAAAAGACCATTGTTTACTTTTCCAGGAATATTCACCGGCCCCGCGAGATTCTGTTGGCCGTTTCAGGTATTTACCTTCTGTGATTTTTTCTGGGGATGGGGAAAAAAGGCATAATTTTCTAATAGGGATGACGAATCCCATTAGGACTTCATGTTAAACTTTTCTAAACTTGCCATTGTGGCATCATTTTTCAGGGCGCGGGCTGTAAAAGGCTTACCTTTAGGGGGGCCTGTTAAGTTTACCACCAAAAGGAACCACGGGCACATGACCCCCAAAATAATAGGGAAAGTAACTTTTATCTCGGAAATATCCCAGAAAAGCTAGCAAGGGGGGGGGGGGGGGCACTCGTTTTTCCTCCCGATAATTTTTTCAGGAATCTTTCCAGAAAGGGGAATTTTCAGCTTTCCCTCCAGTCCCTAAATTTGCAACAGGTGGAAGCTAAGTAATCTTCAAAATGTATAATTCCTGAAGGTTACAAACCTTATTTTTCGTCCAAAAGGGGGGGGCCCGGAAAGGCAAGTGGGATTTCAAGTAGATGCATCTAGGGATTATATTATCAACGGTCCTTGTAAGGTTTGATTTTAGGGACATACTAGAAATGTCTGTTTTTCCTAGGAATGTTTGGTCGTGGGAATAACCGGTTAAGAATGACAAGTAATTAGTACTACATCAATTTCACATTAGAGGGGGAAAAAACTGACTCTGTTATATTTTCTTTTTCCTGTAAAGCCGTTGCATCCATTTTCAACAAAACAAATGTCCCCTACATTCTTCCCAGGCGCAAGATTTAAACGCAAACCCCAAACCCATTTTTCGAGCATTTCATCCCTGACAACCCTGGCATGGCATCGCTACGCATTTTCTAGGGGCGACAAATCGCCAGTGAAAAACAGGCAAATCCAGCATCACACACAAATTATTACTAATTCATGAACACCGTTTTGCTCTGAGGTGGTACTCTAGAGTGGGCTAAAAAAGAAACAACCGCTGGTCTGTTCTCATGATTTTTTACCAGTTAAACAATTACAAGAGAAATGGGGATCCATCCCGGCTCGTATCTTGGGTAGATGGGGCACTGTGCCCATAAGGTTGAGTCGTGCAAACACAAAAATCATACCTCTTCCCCCACGGATTTGTAAATGCCGAGGGGAGGGGCCTTATCCAATTGGTAATCATTGGGGTTCATCGTAGGGGAAGGAAACAACAAATCCGTCAAAGCCGGTCCACATGTACAGATTGTGAAACAATTACCCTGTTTGTGCATTGGCTCTCTCAAAGCTTGCCAGGCAAAGGTTTCGTTGTTCACCATGGTGGTTACATTTGACCAAAATAGAAAACCTCGACTGGGATTGCGAAGGGCCGCTGGCAGTCTTTAATCTAAACGTCCCGATGTTGAAAATTGAATCAATTGGTTTCTCGGGTTAATATGAGTTACATAATGTTTTTTCCATTATTTCTATTAAAAATTACAACAAAAAACGTTTTCCGTCGAAAAAAAAACGCCCGGCTTTTGTTAAAAATTTCTGGTACATCACAAAGGGGATAATCGCTAAATTTTTGGGCCCGTCCTTATGATTTTTCTATGTAGTTAAGGTTTGCTTTCTGTGTAGGCACAAACAAAATTTAACTTACAATCAATCCAAAACAGTGCTTGAAAGCAATTCCATTGAAATGCAAGCAAGTTAACGTTCATGGACGTTCATCTTCATTACGCAAATGGAAGTCCGCGGGCATAATTGGGACTGGTAAATCCGCAAGCGTGTTTGAACCCAGACACGAATCCACCACCATTTACTCACAAACCCTAAACGTGCGAGAATAAATACTACCTATTGTCATAGATTTGTAGCCCAAGCGCATAAGGGAAAATGACCATGGAGTAATATTATGCACGTTGAAATTTCTTACAATGAGTACTGGGTTAGTTTCTGTGGGTACCAAAACAGTGAGAGTATGAGACCCCTCATCTGGTTGCCTTCAAATACTACTCATTACACGTTTTGATACTTCTTTGCGGCCAGTGTTCAAGACTACCACCTACAACAGACCGAAACAACAAAACCTTTCAAATAAAGTGGTTATTTATTTAATACCTACCCAACATCATTGTCTGATCTGTAAACAATGCACATCACACTTCTGGGCGTGTGACAATTGCAATATGTTCACAGGCCGACCTTCACTATCATACATTTTTGCGATTAAATCATAAAATACTTCAACCTCAGTGTTATAGGAACACTCAGCACAAAAGTCGGAAATCACTAATGGCTATATTACCATTACATATAAGGTGTATTTCCGCAACGACGAGTCGCTGTAGTGCTTATAGTCTACGCCGTCTTTCGTAAGTTGTTGTCCGAATTCTAAAGAGCCAAGTGGTAGATGCTACGAGTCGTCGTACTGCCCATGAGACATGGTTTTAAATATTGACATTTCGCTAGGCGTTAGCGTGGTCGTCCTTAAACGGATTGAACGAAAATGCTATCCTTCAGTACATGGATTGTTATGGACAGTTAAATGAGGTGACTGTTTAAATTCTGCACCTCCTGCAACAAATACCCAGAATACAGGACGTGATTTCA
>JALJAT010000557.1:0-12987 GCA_034768735.1 Schistosoma mekongi | reverse complement strand
TTCTTTGTAAACTTGTAATCTCTGCTTTCCAAATGTTTTTCCGGTAGAAATTAACGTCCGCGGTGTTTATGGTGTATATGCAAAATAGGTGGGTTCATAGAGTATTTTCAAGTTGGATATAATTGTTGACTGAAAGAAAGTAATGATGTCACTAACTTAGAGAAGTCAAAATCGTGCCCGGAAAGTGAAAATAGAAAACATCTTTCTTCAACTAACATGATTCATATTAATAAGTAGATTAGAGATGTTTGTTTAAATCAGATGTTAGAAATTCTATCACCTACTTATAAACCATGGAGCATAGTAAACTATGCTCAGTTGATAAGTAACGCCTTGCCCAGTAGTGATTTGTTGATTTTGTCTTTCATATTCTAGTGATTCATTACGACGTTTTTCCTTCTTTTCAATTGTCTATCCCGCGACGAGAACAGAGATGAGATATATCACTTTATCACACTTGGAACTCCCATTGAGTACACAATGCCCCTCTAGTTCGCGCACAGAGAATGTTGAGTATAATTTCTTTAATTGTACGCCAATAACCTATACCATAAGCAGCATATAGACCTGCTTACATAATTAATATTTACCCCACTTATTACCTCTAAGCGTGAATATACAACGATATAACTACATTAGGTATATAAACTAGTAAGCGGACCCTCTCTTTAATAAGCACCTTCCCCGGAAGAATTTATTTTGCTGCCAACCCTTTCAGTTTCACCGTGGACAAAAATTTCTTCACCTATAAGGGGTATCTAATCCCGTATTTAAACTGGAGCTTGAATACTTATTATGGCAATAATTCAATTGAACCTATTTTACTAACAACATTTCATCTAAATAATACAAGTTTTTACAAAACCAAAAAAGAAATAAGAAGATTACGTATCACCTCGCGGCTGCTGGCAATTGTGCTTCCGCCCCTCGATCCTAACAACCATCACTAAATTTTCTTTATAAAAAGACAGATCTCCTACTACAATCCTCTCAAATTTATATTGAGAAAAGCACAATATAACTAACGTATTCTAGCACATTAATTCTATGTCATATTCAACCCAGGGTTCAATTTGTAAAAATACGAGTACTATCAACTTTAGATTACTTTTGCAGAGTCAACACTATACGTATTCCAACCACCAATATAAAAAACTACACTATAATATTCCTTTCGTACTAAATAAAATCACATATCGATACACAACCGACCTGGCTTTCACCTGGTCTTAACTCAACTCATAAAAGATCAACTGGTCGACTCCGACACCTTTCCATAGCTTTCCTACTCCATGCGGGATCTCTTACGCCAACATCGGGTAGTCACAAGTCGATCAATATGGCCTTCGCACAACCTCTTTACTCAGTTATCCCCAAGTAACTTTACCTGTTATCTTCTGTATAAGTATCCTAAAAATAAAGTGAAAAATATACATTTTACCCAAACAAAATCAATCTATAATCCAAGTATCTTGGGGTCTTTCCGTCTTCTATTATCACAGCGAAGTTCCTCATCACTAAACCAATTTCAGAAATAGTCATCATTTAGCACCCTATTGCATTAAACCATTCACACGCCACTAATTAGACCGATATATTTGCTACCTTAAGCACAGAATTCTGCGACCATTTATTCCAACAGTGGCATGCCATACTATTTAAACCTAACAAATAGCATTTTTTGATAAACAGTTGAACAGACTAAAGAATAAAAACAACCTATTAGACCAAACATAACCTACGTATTCCTTCATTCTCTACAAAAAACCAATTATCAATACCAGCAATACCTAAGAACCTATATCAAAAATAATCCAGTAAATAACTAAGAACCTCGACCATCTTATCCAAGACACCCATACTAAAATAAATACTATCTCGTACTAAAAGAAACCAATCAATTCCTATTTATAATTTCATTAGCCATAAACGAGATTAGACTATACGAATTATTTTAGCACACTCCTCAATGATTTCTACTATATTTAACACAATAACTGATAACCTAACCCAATTATTAAGACTCAATGAAAATCATAAGCCTTTCGGGCATTAGAAATATCTATACTCCCTCAAGAATCATGATTCAAAGGTACTTTATATATGCCCTAAATATTATAACAGACTCTAATCTTCTTATGAAAATAGGATACATCACTCTATCAATGCTTTACAAAAGCATCATTTAACTCTTTAATTATATTTTCTAATCACTCATGATAGCAAGCCATAACATAATATTACTTTATTCCCCCAAGTTCCATACTTACCATTAACCATAACCCAATCTGTCTCGGAACTGGAATAGTACCACTTCTACATATACAACTACCAGGACCTCATAATCCTAAAATAACGATTAAACACCCTTAACGTTCTCAGTTATAAACATAAAACCCTTGATCTAGTAACCGACAAGACCACCATTGTCCTCAAACTTAACCACATACACTCCGGTCATAACATCCTTACTCGCCCGAGCAAACCCAGGCAACCAACTAATGCATAGACAAAACATAATATTAAAACAACCATCGTAACACTCAATGACCCTGTAATACATACTTTTTTACCGAAAACCAATTATAAAAGGTCATCACCATAAATCACTTAGAATTAACTCCTTATGAACCGCACGTCAAACATAATGACAATGAGCCCAACAAATCAGTCTCAATGGAAATAACCTCTCCAAAGACGAATCAGATAAAACTATACCATTAACATCCCCACACCTAATAAAAAATACAACCCACCATTCATCAACTCAGCTCATAACCCGTAACCCACCACCACTCTACATATATAAATCGAAAACACCTTAATAAATCCATTATGTATACTCTTATCCATAGTACACAGAACTAAAAAATTGCAGTCTTCACATCCATACCACCCATACAATATGATTATCTCAAACATACTCTAACCCAACACACTTAGACCCATAGCCCAGCCTAACCCATAATACCAACACAGAATTTATTTTTACTCAAAGTCATACATATATGACTCACTATTCCCAAAACCAGCAAAATTAAACATAAACTCGGATGACCAAAAATCAATAAATGTTGAAATAACACAGATACCCCACCACCGGTGGCTCAAACAAAGCCAGTACCAAATTTAACATCAAACAATACATAGTTATCCCAGCAGCAAGTACAGGCAATGATATAACCAAGTAATAGAAGTAAAAAAATAAGATCACTTATAACTGAAGAACAAGATTTTTAAACGTATCATTCATTGGAGTATAAATTTTCACACAGAACCTATCCAAACTAGAAATACCAGCCAAGATGTAAAGACAACATTAAATAATCACAAACCTACCCCGAACTTACTTGAGAAGACCCGGAGGGGATAAAAAGTTCAAACCAACCCCGGGGGGGGACCATAATTAACTAACTCCATATAAAAAATAGAAGGCACCCTTACTCAAACATAAAAAATTTAACCGAGGCAAAGCAAATCATCTAACACAAAAAAAAGGAAGAAAATAATTACAAACCCACCTATTATAGGCATTAAAAAAAAAAAATCATAGGCTATACCATGATTGTTATTAATAATTATAAATTCACAAGGAATTAATTATAATACGGATCACTAAATTGTAAACGTATTTCACATCCTAAGACCTAAACCTATAAAGCCACCCCATATACCCATAATCATATAATTATCCCTTTCGCTTATGAGCTAAGACAACCAATACCAAATAAATCCTTATTATTCTCTAACTTTAATTGATCCTCTACCACCAACGAAACGATACATTAAATAAATTAAACTATACAAAGCGTTAAATACCTACTCATCTAAATTTTACGTCAACTCCTTCAAAGAAGTAGTAGAATCAAGCACAATTCCTTCGTTTAGCAGCGATATAGATTTTACTTCCACCCTAACATAATATCATAGCGACAGAGCTAAAGCTCTCTTGCTGTGGTAAAACAACTTTTAACTTAAAATATCACGCGCAACAACATAATCATATTTAGCAACCTAATACAACAATCCACTAAAGATCCTTACACTGAACCCTTCTGTTTTGAAAACACACAGTCAAATTCACCTATTTAGCTAATTATAACCTACAATACTATATCCTACCATTTTATAGATGCCATACACCGCCAATATTACCAACAATAACTACAATATAAACACACAAAGAACATATAAAACTTTTAAACCCAACACCATAAAGCAACTTTCACAACAAGACACCTCTAAATCAATATACAAAAACCTAACAGGTCTCAAATAAGAAAAACTACAAAATTTCTCACAAACCTGAGACATAACCCCACCTCAAAAAGAAAAAAAGAAGAAAAAAAAGAAAACTCACTTCAACTATCTCAACCAACATCTCTATCTTCACCCTTAATAACCCCAAACATATAATTTATACAAACAACAACAACCTCAAAAAAACAACACAAAAAAAAAAAAAAAAACAAAAAATACATATTCCCTCGAGTTCTTTATCCAAACATCACAGATTAAGGTCTTATACTTTATATTTTAAGATATACCGCAGAACAATCAACCTAAGAATATGATCAATACGGGAAAAATATTTTTCTTACATTTTCTATATCGGATAACCTGCTGTAGCAGCCCTCTCGGCTCTAAAAAATAAATCACTAACCAATATCTCAGATAGTTTGGATTAAATCAAATCCTGAAACACCACCAAAATTACTTCTTAAGGAATACTATCGGAAACTATAACAAAGAATATATCGTCTACGAGCACCAGCCCACCTCAAGGTTAACAACAGCCTCACATCTTTATATTAAACCAATAAACATAACCTTCAACGTCCATAATTTTAACATTAACAATTAATCCAAACAACACACTACATATAAATAAAGAAACGACTAAACCAGACTTTCAAACTAAAACTACATATAAATCATAACGAACAACTTGAAAAGTACCCACGCTCTCAAATAATCAAATGTGACATAAAAGCAATCAAATCATACGTCCTCAAAATATTACATACTTAACCACCGAACTATATAAATCATTACACTCCTCACAAGCATAAATTTTCATAAAAGGAATCCGCTTTACTCTGAATTTAAAAAAACCACTAACCACTCACGTCCAGAACCACCCCCATAATCAAATGGAACACGCTTACTCTCTCTAACATTGAAACAACTCAAACAATATAATTTAAACGAGTTAAAATGACAATCAAACAAATATTCCATTTTTTTCCATAATCCCAAGCACATACAAAAATTAACACACACACATAAAAATCCTTTCCATCTTACCCTAGAAACGCAATACGACAGCCATCAACCATTCTAACTTTTTCAAAGAAGCCCAACCTAACATCAACAATCATACGTAAAAAGTAAAAACTAATTAAAATATAAAGTCATCAGAAACTTATAATAAACATTCCTAAAACTACAACTATAAATATATATACCCTAACAAAACAAAAAAATAACTAAACAACCTATCAACCAATCAACTATGACGACATATCCTTAATCTTACATCTTAACACTTCTTCATAAATGGCAACCTTTGTACTAACCATCCAATCCAACCTTTTTTTGGACCCTTACGCACTGTCTATATTCTAAGACACCTTACGCTCACATTAAATAAAAAATGCTACTATAACAGAGACCATAAGTAACCTTCTCAACCACAATAACCCATATAATACTCTATTCCCCAACGTATTATTCATATCCCGAATATCTAAAACTTGACAAGTTTCAATTCTACTAACTAACTACAACCCGTATATTATAATACCACTAACACTGCAAACTCTAACATAGAAATTCATATTTCACCACTATTTTGCAGAATAGACTTCCTGAAATGAAAATATATGTTAAAAAAAAAAAAAAAAAAAAAAAATTAAAACACACATACATTAATATCAAACCCTCTAGGACAATTGACCTAACTATCACTTAAATAAATAACTGCTCAAAAAACGATACACTACCCATAACAATACAAAACTAAAATCTAATCCCAATTAACAAATACCTAACATAAAGGCTTATAATAAAAGAGCACACCTTAAAGGAATAGCTAATAACCAAACTATCTATCCAAATAACTACCACTGATAACTTCTAAATAGCATAACCCCGACCTTCAAATAAAATAAACCAAATACAACATTAACAATCTTAAAAAAGACACACATACTTTAACAAAATATAACTTTACTAGAAGCTAACCATCATGGTGACATCATACTATAAACCAATTACCATTATACCCCCAAATTAAAACCACAAAAAACAATACCATACCAGTTAATCCACTCAATTCTCTATATAGTTTTTAATAAAAGACCAAACTTAATAACGATACCTTAAAATACTAGAACACACCAACAAACGATCAACTCTTTCTCCCTTTATAAACCTGATATCCCACAAATAAAAGGAAAAACACCAACTTTAAAAACAAACAAAACACCAACAACAAAAAAAAAAAACTCAGGCAATATAATACCAACCAAAATTAAAGAAGATGATACTCCCAAGCCAAAGATAATATAACAAACTAGCATTTTAATTAACCCATCAACATTATAATTTTTTATAAAAACATGTATCACTGAAGACCCGCTAATTCTAATAATACCAAAAGCTCAAATCTCAGAAAATAATAAAAGAACCGTAAAAACATCAAACCACATTCTCGATAAACCGAATAAACATTTTACCCTTACATAACATAACATTATATAACTTTAAGTGACAACAGAAAACTTAAGTATTCTTGACCAATAATCAATGCATTAATGCGACAAAAATTTTCATAAACAAAAGAATAATAAAAAGCACAGAAATAAATATCATCAAAGACATCTTATTCTTCCTAAACCTATTCCAAAATATACACCAGCACTATATTACAAATGGACGAATTATTAGACAATAGGACGTAAATGTATCTTACTAACTCAATTCTACGGAAACCAAACGGTGATAATAAATTGGACACCAATTGGTATAAAAACCAGATATAAATAACTAAATGTCGGAACTGCGTCTAAAAAATACGAACGATACAAAGGCACTATAAGCAATTATTATTAACTACAACTACATATGACATAAGGACAACGAACTAAGCAAACAAACACTTAAATAAATAAAGATAAACGATACACTTTTCAATCTTAAACGTTAAAACCACTTAGATAATCGAACCAAAATCTCGTAACCCTAACAGAACGAAAGGATATTGACTTTAACAACAATCTATACATGAATCATAGTTTTCTTAACTTAATTTCCACCTCTAAAAACACTAATCTTAGCACCTTCAAACTGATACTTTACCTTAGCGAAAGGAAATTATCCCACACTATAAAATTATCACCATATCTATAAACTTCTCTTACTAAATATATAACTTAAGAACACTGCATCTAACCACCCTCTTGCCAAACAAGAATATGCAATAACTTACACCTACTTCTAACAATTATAATCAAGATCACTTTTTACATTACTAAATTTTATATCACATAAATAATAATTCAACAACTTAAATCAATTATCAAGAAATCATTTACTAAACCACCATTAGTCATAACTCATATTACCTGGAGAACATATAATTAAACCATAAACATAAAACCTATACTAACTCCCACTAATTATAACATGCTAACTAACATAACCATATAAAATCCTAATAGTACTATTTATAACTAACCACACTCCACCAAAAAATTGTAAAGTGGGTGGAAAACCACACACTTTAAAATAATAAATCCCGCAACAACATGCATTAATAAGACCACCAACTATTATCTTAACTAAATACTTCATTTACGGAGAACCAGATATCTCATAACCAAATCATATAATCATAAATTGATAACAAACCGCCAATGCCATGACATAAACATACCACAATGCATAGATAAGCTCCACATATGAAGAATGACCAATATACACCTTCCTATTAACATATGAGAAAACTCAATAAGCTAATCAACGCTTTGCAATCACACTCCAACATAGCGCACTTACATAAACTAACTCTTAACCAATAAAATATAGAAAACCATATAATAATCAACTAAACACACCCAACATAATCGTACTAATCACCAAACCTAACTTCATTAATAACCTCTCAATCATACTTACCAGGACTACTAGCCTCAGCATGAACTAATGGCCATCATCCGTAAACGGAAATACAGGAATCTTAGTTAAATATTAAAATTTCAACAAATACATCTACTAATCTCATAACCTCATTACCTCTCACATAATAACTTGAAATCTACCTTTACTTAACCTACTAAAACATATCCCCACTAATACGTAACACCTCCCTAATATGATATATCCACCAAATATCCTCTAGAAACAAACGTTCCGGATAAGGACTCTTCACAATCATAAATATAAGCTCTAATATTGAAATCAGCTCTGTAAAAAAAAAACAAATCCTAAAGTTTGATACAACATATAGTAACCATAGATCTATCATTCTTTAACAAAACTACACTCTTAACTTGCAACTAATCAAAAAACATACATAATTAATGTCTTGTTTGTGATTAGTTTGAAGTTAAGATGTATTTTTGTATATAAGAATTGCCTAGGATCTATGTGTTACATATGTGTATTAAAATCTTTAGTTTGTGGTGTTTTTACACTTTCAATTATTAGAGCTTTATATTTCTTGATTGTGAATAGCCTCCGGGAACGTTATGTTTCTAGATGTTTTTAGGTGGCTATATCATATTAGGAGTGTTCCTTTTTAGTGGTAATCTGTTTTGTAGGTTTAAGTAAGGAGATTTAAAGTTATTACTGTGTATTATGACGGTTTCTGAGATTAGTAGGATATTTGTGCTAATTTTAATATGTTTACTAAGATCCTGTATTTCCGTTTCACGGTGATTGCCATTATTCATGCTGAGGCTAGTAGTCCTGTAAGTATTTCATATGGAGAGGTTTATATAATGAAGTTAAGGTTTGGTTGATTAGTACGATTAATGTGGGTGGTAGTTAAGTTTGATTATTTCTATTGTTATTTGTATTTTTATTGGTATAGAGTGTTTATTTAATTGCGGCTATTGTTGGAGTGTATGCAAGCGTTTGGTTAGCTTATTTGATTTATCTCATATGTTAAATGAAGTGTATATTGTTAATTCTTCATATTGTTGGATATTATGCATTTGTGTATTGTTTAGGTCCTGGATTGTCGGTTTGTTTCTCATTATGATTCTATGATTTGGTTAATGAATACTGGTTCTCGTAAATGAGTGTTATTTACGATAATAGGTGGTGTCTTATAATGCATGTTGTTGCTGGTTTATATTTTTAATGTGGTGTGGTTTTTTCCACCAACTTACAATTTTTTGGTGAGGTTGGGGATAGTTATAAAATATGTTATATTAGGGATTGATATGTTACATTTTAGTTAGCATTAATATTTAGTGGGAGTATTAGGTTTTATGTTTAGGGTTGTTTAATTAATATGTTCTCCAGTAATATGAGGTATGAATATAAATGGTGGTGAGATAAATGATTGTTTGATATTTATTAAGTTTGTTGAATTTATTTCCTATTTATTTGTGATATAAATTTTGTCAAATAGTAAAAGTTGAATATTGATTATAATTGTTAGAAGTAGGTGTAAGTTATGCATATCTGTTTTGCGTCAGAGGGTGGTTAGATGCCGTTTCTTAAGTATATATTTGTAGTTAAGAAGTTTATAGCTATTGGTGATTCAATTTATCGTGTGGATATATTTCCTTTTAGCTTAAAGTGGGTAAAGTATCAGTTTGAAGGTCTGAAAGATATGTGTTTTTAGAGGGGGAATTAAGTAAGAAAAACTATATGATTCATGTATTAGGTGTAAAGTTAACTATCCTTTCGGTATCTGGTTTATGGGTTACTAGATTTTTTGGTGCGATTATCTAAGTGGTTTAAAGGTTTTTTAAGATTTTAAAAAGTGATAAGTTATCTTTATTTATTTGCATTGTTTTGTGTGCTTTAGGCGTTGTCCATATATTCTCATATGTTAGTTTTAGGTTAATAATTAAATTGCTTAATAGTGCCTTTGTCTCTTTCGTTATTTTTTAGACGCATGTTTACTACATTTAGATTAGTTATATCTGGTTTTTATACCAAGTGGTAGTCCAAATATTATCACCGTTTGTGTGTATATTGAGTTAGTAAATATAGATTACGTTTGTCCCTATGGTTGTATTAATCGTTCCAATTTGTTTCTATTAGTGCTGGTGTATATTTTGGAATAGGTTTGGAAGGATAGATTTCTTGGGGATTATTATTTATGTCTTGATTTTTATATTCTTTTGTTTATGAAATTTTTGTTGCATTAATGCTGATTTATTGTTCAAGGAAATACTTAACGTTTCTGTGCTCAGTAAAGTTATAATTTTATGTTTTAGGGTTAAAAATGGTTTTATTCGGTTTACGATAGTTGTTTGATGTGTTAAAGTTCTTATTATTTTCTGGAGATTTGAGACTTTTGGTTATTATTAGAATTATGCGGTCTTTCAGTGCTACCATGTTTTATAAAAAATAATAATGTGAGGGGTAAATTAAAATGATCGTTTGTTATATTCTCTTGGCTTTGGAGTATCGCTTCTTTAAATTTGGTTGGTATTATATTTCCTGTTTTTTTTTTTTTTTTTTTGGTTTTTTTTTAAAGTTTGGTGTTTTTCCTTTTATTTTTGGTTTATAAGGTTTTTTAAAGGAGAGAAAGAGTAGGAATAGTTTGTTGGTGTGTGTCTAGTATTTAAAGGTATCCCAATGTTGACGTGTTGTTATTTTATTTAAAAATTATAATAGTAGAATTTGTAGTTGGATAAGGTATTGGTATGGTTTTTGTGGGTTATTAACTTTTTCTGGGTTTATAATGGTATTGGTTATATGATGAGGCACTGATGTTAGATTCTAGTAAAGTTATATTTGTGTGAAGTATTGTTTCGTCTTTTTTAAGATTGGTATAATGTTGTATTGGGTTGATTTATTTGAAGGTCGGCGTTTATTTTATTATGTAGGAAGTTCTAGTGTAGGTTATTTGGATATAAAGTTTGGTATTAGATATTCCTTTAAGGTTTGACTCTTTATTATAAGATTTATGTGAGATTTGTTAATTGATTGATTTTAGTGTTTTTTATTGTTATGGGTATTGATATATTGTTAGAGCAGTTTAATTTATTTAAGTGAATAGTTAGAGTCCATGTTCTAAGAGTGTTTGATTAATTGATTGTGTTAATTTTTTCTTTAACAATATATTTTAATTTAAGAGAAGTCTTTCTGCAAATAGTTGTGAAAATATAATTTCTAATTGTAGAGTTTTGCAGTGGTATTATAACTTTATAGTGTTAGTGTCAAGTTAGTAGAATTGAAACTTGGCAAGTTGTAGATGATTCGTTATATGTGAATAATACGTTGGGAATGGAAAAGAGTATTATATGGAGTTTACTTGTTGGTTTAGAGGTGTATTATTGGTTTCTTTTATAGTAGCATTTTTTATTGTATGTGAGCGTAAGGTTCTTAGATATATAAAGGCGTAACGGGGTCCAAAAAAGGTGGATTGGCTGGTTTTTACAAAGTTTTGTGATTTTATGAAGTTAGTTGTTAAGATTAAGATTAATGGATATGTAGTTCATAGTTGCTTGGTTGATTAGAGTTGTTTATGTATTTTTTTGTTCTTGTAGGTATTATTATTTATAGTTGTTAGTTTTAGTTAATGTTATATAAGTTTAGATGCTTTATATTTTAATAGTTTTTAACTTTTATACGTATGGATTGTTGATGTTAGGTTGGGCTTCTTGAAAAAGTATAGGATTGTTGAGTGCTGTTCGTATGCGTTTTCTAGGGTTAAGATTGAAAAATGATTTTTATGTGTGTGTTCGTAATTTTTGGTATGTTGTTGGATTCGGAAAAATGCATATTTGTTTGATGTCATTTATAACTCGTAAATATATTGTTTGAGTTGTTGCCAAGTTTAGAGAGGATTAATCGTTGTTCCATTGATTATGGGAGTCTGAAAAGTGAGTTGGTTAGTGGTTAAATTACCGAGTACAGCGGATCCTTTTTATGACAATTTATGCTTGTTGAGGCGTGGAATGATTATATAGGTAGGTGGTTACGTCTGTAATATTTGAGGGAAAGTATGATTAGATTGATTTTATTTCACGTATTTGTATTATTGGAGGCGGGTACTTTTCCACGTGTTTCGTATGATTATTATGGTAGTTTAGTTTGAACGTATGGTTTAGTAGTTGCTTTATTATAGTAGTGTGTTGGTGGTTTGGATTATTATTAAGTTAAATATGGAAGTTGAAGTTAATGTTTATGGGGATTAATATAAGAGTGTTGAGGCTGTTAACCTTGAGGTGGGCTGGTGCTCCGTAGACGATATATGATTATGTTTATATTTAAGATAGTATTTCATTAAGAATATAAATTTTGGGTGTTAAGATTTGATTTAATCAAAAAACTATCGAGGTTATTGGTTAGTGATTATTTTTATAGCCCGAGGAGGGATGCTAAGCAGGTTACTCCGATATAGTAAAATGTAAGAAAATATTTTCCTCGTATTGATCATATTATTGGTGAATTTGTTCTGCGGAATATCTTAGAATAAAGATAAGACTCTTAATCATTGTGATGTTTGGAAAAATGAAACTCCGTAGGAATATGTATTTGTTTTTTTTTTTTTTTTTTTGTGTTGTTTTTTTTTTGAGGGTTGGTTGTGTTGTATAATTATATGTTTGGGGGTTATAAGGGTTGACGATAGAGATGGGTTTAGATAGTTGAACATTCTTTGAGTGTGGTTTTATGTTCATGGGTTTAGTGAGGAAATTTGTTAGTTTTTCTTATTTGAAACTTTTAGGTTTTTGGTATATTTGATATTTAGAGGTGGCTTTGTTGTTGAAAGTTGCTTTGAGGGTTGGTTTAAAA
>JALJAT010000556.1:0-12988 GCA_034768735.1 Schistosoma mekongi | reverse complement strand
ATGTAATCGAATAGGTAAGAATTGCAAATGTAGTGAGTGATAGTCAAAGATTCGTCGAATAGTAACAATAACAATACTAGAAAGAATTGTATCAGTTCAGTTATTCGGTCTTAAATGTTGTAAGTCAACTAAAAGGTAGAAGAGATTGAGTGATACAATTCATTCTGTGTACCTTGATTATTATTTGCAATAATAATAATATAATAGCAATAACAGTAACAATAATTATAGTAACAATAATAATAAAATTATTATTATTCTTATTATTATATTATAAAAAATTATTATTATTATTATATAGTATTTTGAACAATCACTGATGTAAGAGATAACATGCGCTTCTAAAGTAGAACGCAAACACACAAGTTGGGTAGAAACCGACATTCTCTATGCAGGAAGCGGTGACACCGTAAAAATTAGGATAGCTCGAATATGTTACTGTATTTTAGTGACTGTAGTTTGATAAATGAAATATCAAAGAATGATCTGTATCTTCCACAAAACGCTAGACCATCAAACCTGGTTATCAGTAGTAAGCTACATCAAGCAGAAATGCGTGGTTGTACACTTTCAGACTTTTACCAATAAATAAACAAAGACGACAGTTCACGGAAACTAGTACTAATAACCACTGTCGTCCAGCTATCAATCAACTTCAAATGGATGAAGAGTTCTGACGGAATTAACGAAAGACACTTTGTTGCGGGCATGATAAGCAACAAAATCATCTTTGAAATTAATTCCCACAACACAAAAATGTCGTAAAATGAAATTGTTGCATATTTCGGGTAAATAGTACTATTCTGCCAAAATAGGTTATTGTACTTAAGTCACTAATTTTCACAGTTATTTCATAGCACAATCATTTATGTATTCCGCATATAATCTCTACCAAACGTTCGCAAAACAAACCACAAATGTTTGTTCAACTAGTATTCATATACTTCGATAGTATAACGACGCTATTACTCATTAAACAAAAACCAAAACCCGTTGAAGAGTTTAGAAAATTAGACATACCAATACTGGAATAAAATCGCGATCATAGGATTGGTCATCAAACACGAAATAAACACTTAGAAGTCTATCCACGTCATGTCTTCACTCTCTCGTTTTTGAAGAATTCACAGATCTTGGTGGCAAAAAATACCTACAGCTTGCTCATCTTTGCGTATCACCTTTCCCAATAAATTCACAAGAAAACACTTTTCTCCTCCGGAAGGCAAAGTTATGTGAGCTAACTAGGAATATTTTCAAGACAGGAAGCACGAACAGTATGCATGTTTAACCGAAATCACTATCAATTAACCTGAAGAAATATCAGAGACAACTAAAAGATCTAGTCAGAAACACACATTTCCTATCCTTAACGCGATATAACCATGAACATAGATACAATATTCTAAAGTTAGAAAATCCAGGCAAATTTTTATAATTAAGTCCATACTTAAAAATTGTCCTACTGCATTTTTACTTTAAATGTACATTACTCTGATCATACTATCTTGACGACGCTTGTAGTCTCTACTATAGATCTATGAAAAGCTGTAATCCCTTAGTAAATGTTAAACTCTTACACGGTCATTTTCTTTATACTATCATTATATTTCCCCCCCATATCTCCTTTCAGGAAACTATACTAATCTCATTTTATGTACAAAATCTAGAAATTTTCGCTAACAAAACACTGATGTACTGAAAATTACGTTGTATTTGTATGCATTATGCCATGCTCTGACTCCCAATCTTATAAGTGTTCGCACCAAAGAATATATAATAAAATAATGCCTAAATGTAACACCAAAGTCCACCCATATATAGTGTTCAGAGAACTGGTAATTAATGATAATACTAACCTTTCTATTTAGAGGCTAATACAACTGATGTGATGCATAGCAGGTATCTAGTAACTACCTAAAAATACTCAATTATTGATCAGTATTAAATATATAAAGTCCACATCGTGGTGAATTATCAATGCTGTACCTAATTATTATCGCCTTACAAATTTAAACCGTGCAACCTATAACTTTGTATCAAATAATTGCTACACTTAGAGGAACTTCCTACCCTCAGAACAAACCGTAAACATACCAGTGATATGAATCTGAAAACAACAGTTGGCCAGAAACTACTTATTACGTTTCATAGAGAAGCTAATTGTTCCGGTACAGGCTAGTCGTAAAAGAACGACCAATTAACATTACTGACACTACAACGATGCTTCTAGCTATTCTCATATCCCCCCCCAACGCAGCTAACTAGAAGTAGAAGTTCAATTTGAGAGTCCAGCAGATGGCTAACTCGAACACTACTAATGAGTGTAAATTATTAAGTACATTGATTAAAGAAAATCATCGATTGGGCAACATCACAAATTAACACTGAACTAATACAATGAACATAATTAAAAATGTTACGAATTATATCATCGTGCTGTCAATTTCCAAAATTATACTGCTGCTGATACTAGTACATAAATCCTCCTAAAGTCAACAAGTTATTACTACAAGAATGAACACGTAACGGAACGACTACCTTTGTGATCGGATTTGACTATTACGAAACCCGGTCGTGTTTGGAACCTTGTCGCTGTAGGCTCACAAGTCGGGGCAGAGTAGATAAGACGAAATGAAACAAATGGAAATCCCGAGGGTAAGTCATACTTCCGACTCCATAAGACGCACAAGGATTAAACTGGGTTTCATCAGATAACCATAATGATAGCAATCCTGCTTCTCACAAAAACAATAGTGAAGGTTACGAAAGGTTGCGCTAGAATACCTACTCTCCACTTTACTATAGTTTTTTTTCATCTTCAGAGAATAAGGCCCTACAAACACGGGGTTAATGCATTAACCCCACTCATAAAAACTCCGGGTTGTCACTTGCATCATAGACATCTATTGGTCGAGCACTGCGGTCCTACTTTCAGAATATTAAAGACCATAACTAATTCAGATTTTCAAGTACCGCCGTAGAACTCCGACAGTGGTGAAAAAATGGGTACGACATCTGCCATTATACATTACAGCACTGGAGATTATCCTTTACACGATCAAAGCCCATCTCCTCTTAATATTCTCTCTATTTCATTTTCGAACCCTTAACTTTCTTCAGCTTGTTACAACGTGCGCTTGTATGAAATCGTATCCCCAGATTCCATGAGAATGGTCCCCTGAACTTTAGAGATTTTGATGTGCGGGCCTCGTGACAAATTGTCAACTGGCTTCATAAGCTACACTGTCTCCAACGTGAAGCGTCATGTCACGCAGGTGAGTTTTCGCTTAGAACTTAATTGAATAAACTATGACATTTTATGTATACTGCAAAAGATTGTTCTTGACGAACGATCATGGTACAAGAACTATTTGCATGACGTTTTTTCTCTTGTGTATACGGTCATGGATCGTCAGAAGGAAAACCATTCAATGTATTAGCAGCAGACGTGTAAGCGGAATAAGTACAATATTTTCTGGATAACTCGATATATTAATTATCTGAACTTTCTTATGCAGCTGATCTGGATCTACGTAGGCAACTGTAATACTGATTATCATACACGTTTACAGCCAACAAATCTGCTAATGGTGCTTATCTCTCTAAATCAACAGGTTATCATAAGTTTCAGACTCATGAATATACAACGACTACAAGGTCTAGTAAGTGATTTTACAACGTTAAATGAACAAATCATCAATGTTAAATGATAAATCGTAAATCTTGAATATTCACAGCTGCAATCTTAGGTATCCAAGAGTGCAACAGACAACAAAACCTGAGATTTAAAATAGATCTCTTAAAAACTCCAATTGAAATTAGCTGCAATTGCATACCGTTTTACACTAAGGACCCAGATTATCTTTGACGGAGGTGCACCTGTAAAATTAACTAAAAAACTAGTATAAATACGTGAAACAAGGAACCCACGTTATTATACGTAACACAAAAATCACCTAGTATACCTTCAATTATGACTTTATTGTTGAATTTAAATCTAACCGCAGAAGAATGGATCCACTGAGCCCAGCACGGCAAATTCAAACCAAGGGTTGTTTACGGGCAGTGTTGCGAAATATTAGAGTCTGACGACTACGTGGCAACCGCTTTAAATGTTTCTGAAGCTGTTCTGGCAATTCCGACTCAAAAAGCCTATAGAAATCGAATAAGAACCAGTTAAAACAAAAGAAATACTACTAGCTATATATATTGCGTAAAAATGTACCGTCTAAGTACGAGACGAACTCTCTCATATGATAAAGTCAAGATAAAACGACAATGTACGGTTAATAATAATGGCATATATATATATTATATGAAGGGGTTTTTAAAATGAATTCCGTTACATCAAATTTGTTTCAAACTACGAAACAGAATTCACAAATCTCTATAACAGAATGGGAAAATTGCGGTAGAAATGAACCATTGCGATAGGACAGCATGTATGGCTTACAAAAATGAGTATCCATGTGATTAATAGAGAAAGAGTAATGTTAGAGACTTAAGAGAAGGGAAAAGTGATGCCTAACATTTATTCTTATAATAATGCGGCAAATTGCATTAGGTTACTCCCAATACGGTAGTCTAAACATAATACGCGCAAAGCCTAGATCTAGGTTCCTTTGTCGAAAGGACGATGCCATTTTCCAAACTATTCGTAGCAAGGCACCTTTCAAAATGTGCATAACCAGAAAACGAAATTTAAATTAGTGTGAAATCAGGAAGGCTTAAAAAGGACTTTATGGAAAAACATTCGATTCTCAGATACTACCGATCACCCTCATCAAAGACAACATCTTCAATAGTTTTTCAATGTAATTCATTTCCATCAAAATGTGTGGCAAAAACGGCCAGCGTTGCAATAATTCCTACAAACATAAAGACATATAGGCTTTACATATTGTGAACTGTGTAGTTGCTACAACTGCTCTTTCCATCCTATGTATACGCAATAAGGAGTTAAAGTGCCTGACTTGTCACCACCAAGAATGACTGTGGCTTTGAGAGGCGTGGATCTACCAAGGCTAATTTACGATGCAAATAAAATTAGATTACCTCCTTGTGAAATTTAGGGTTTGAAGAGCCAATTCCCGAAGTTGGAATCATAACAAGCACGTGGACCAGTAGTAGTGGCATGGAAATTTCTCAAAGAGTGGTACTAAAAAATGCAGCTGTTTTCCACATCACAAAAACTTCCTGTTCGAGCCTACAACGACATCGCGCTGATAAAATAATTGGAATTGTCTGGAATAAATTAGGCAAGATAAGAATTTACCTTTCTTTGAATCGGAGTGGGCAATTTATAACCTTTTTATAGCCCGTTGAAGGCGCCGAACTAAGCCCATCGCTTGGAAACCGCCTGATTCCTATTTTTACGGGTTCACAGATTTTCAAGTTCTTCTGGCCTCGTGAGACCATCAAACTCTCTTCGGACTACTTGTGTTTCCATTGCGCCTCCTATTCACCACAAAAGACAGGCAACAAAATCGAATCTTCGTCAACCTAGTAGCTCGTGAACATGCATGTAACCTTTAGCTTTTTGAAAAACCTGGCAGGGAGAGATACTATCAATGTCATGTGCTCACATCTTTAGTGTCGCGGCTTCGTTTTCTAGTTTTTTAGCTTTTTCGGTAGTTGGCTATACAAGCCGCTCATAGCCTAGCAGTTTTCCAACCGACATTTTATCATTATTTAGTTTTCTATTTTTTTCCCCCTTGTTTCTCTGCTTCTTGTTTTTCGATTCCTTTTACTTTCCTTTAATGTTTCCTACCCTTTATACAAAAAAACCCCTTCTATCCCTTCGTCTCATCCTTGATATCTGGTTAGTGGTTTTAAGGCTTATAGAATACCGTGAGATAAGATAAAGTTGGAGTGTAAATGTTTAAAGTTTGTGAACTGATATCAATTTTTAGCTACTTGTTTCCACTCTGATCACAGTTTCCATTTCAAAGCAGAAAATGACTCGTCTTGCTTGTCTAAAAAACCCATCCTCTGTTTACTAGGCAGAATTAATGGAACTGCTGAAAAACATGCATTCAGTGTTGGTGTAATTAACAACACAACTTTGGGATGCGCCTGTCAGTGAATTCGCGTTTTGTTGAATCCCCTGATGGTGGTCTTTTTATAAATCTCCAAGCAAAACTGGGCTAAAAAGAGCAAAACTGTTTTTACGCTTTATGTGAAAATCACATTGTGTAGGTTGATGGTTAAATAACCTTCTCATGGAAGCTTTACAAACATGTGTAAGCTGTAAATAATTTTCTTGAAATAAATACTTTATCGGCTCCCCGTATCGATGCTACCACGTTTACTTTAACAGACGCTACTAGTTAAGGGCAATTTAGCGGAAGCATTACGACATGACGAGGAACAACCATCCCGTAGTTATCCACAGCAACGTTTTCATCTCGTGAGCTCTACTTTACGGTAAAAATCTGCCTTTCTTTTAAATCCACCACTGCCTCTTATTTGTTCTTATTTTCATGTTAAGTTTAAATCGTTAAAAGTTCCCTTGTTAATTCCGACGAACGTCTGCAAAGTATGACTACATAACGAAATGTAGCTAGAACTACTGGCCACTAATTTCTCTGAACAGTACCATAAAGTCTTAAAGCGAGATAAGACATAAAAATCTGCTTGAGTCAACTCCACAGCTATATTTTTAAACTCCACACGTCCTTCACCATATGCAGTTTGTCACAATCACGCGAAGTTTCTACTATCCTGTTTAAATGATTTTTCGGCTCTACGTAAAAGACTTCTCTTTTGGTAACTCCACTTCTCCCGGAAGGGTAATTTAATATTTTTCAGAAAAACTTCATCGCCACAACTATTTGAGTAGTTGGACCTGGATACAAAAACCGACTTAGGACCTTATATTTCGTTAATCCAGATGACTACGAGAACACCTTATCATTTGGGACACCAATGTTGCTTCCATAGAAATCGCATTGAACGCTTTAGAGATTCGAGCAAGCTAGTCAGGAACGGCAGAATATCTTCCTTTAAGTGGAACACCAGGTGAATACTTACGATTTCAAATTCATTCGTATTCCTCAGTTTTCGCCTCATCAACCACGTTAACCACCTGTGCAGTTTCACTCTCACACCAACTTCCTTTCCCTCAACAACTAAACGCTTACTGCCACCTATTCTCCCAACTGACCCTTCAGTTTTCATTGTTTTTAATAATTTAACTACGTTTGACATACTATGCTGCCGTTTCAAATAAAAAAATACATTTGACAAAGGCGGCAGCTTTAAAACGGGGTGGACTATCTTTCCTGAAAAACGGAGGCTACTGAAGGACAACATCAAGATGCTATTTCCAAGAAATCAGCAGTTTTGCACCTAACGTTCATATCAAGTTGATGCTATATTTAGGGTCGATACGACATCGTACAACCTTAACCGCATCTAGAATTAGCAAGATCCAATTTTCTGTCTGAAAAATTCTGAACGTTTTTTGTGAAATACATAGGCTATGATTTCCTACGTCGAGAAAAATCATTCCTATTTACTGACTATCATGTCGACAGAATCTTCGGTCTGTTTTAACTAACTATTACACTCCTATATTTGGCACTGTAGATTTATTTTTTTTTTAATCACCATACTTCTCATGTACAATAATAATTCATAAATCAAATTAGCGAAGTAGTTTTAAGAGCAAAACGCTAATGTTTGATGTAGGACTGTAGAAAAAAAATATATTTTCACTATCGAAAAAGAAGATTATCAAGTGAATTCTAAAGAGTTTCAATGCGTACGGGTCGTAGATTAGACTTGCAAAATAGGTTTTTTAGCCAACTAATAAACCCCAATTTAAGTTAAACGGTCAAGTTGTTAATCAAATTTTGAATTGGTTTATACGAGATGCAGACGACAGATAATATAATAATAATAATAATAATAAAGTGATTGGAACAGAGTGAAAATATGCACTATAACATGTTTAAATATAAGAGAATATAGGAATGGAGAGGAGCATTAACAGTGTGATGAAATTGTGAATTTTTCACCCAGAATGATATTAGAAGGGTGAATCATAATAATAATAATAATAATAATAATCTTTGGCCAACCGGCACAAGTCCAGGACGTTTAGAAGGTTTCATGGAAGTCCAATGTTCGGTTGCAAAAATCTAACAAAGGCCTTATTTTTATTCACGAATTATCTGTCTATTATTCCCCTTATTCCTCATTTGTACTGTCTTGATATAATAAGGGCACTGATTTTTCCTTGCACACGGTGTAATAAGATTTGCTCGCGGTATCACATCCAAAAGGAAACTCCTTTTGGGGGAGACCAATTTAAAAATTCTTCTCCTACAACCATAAATAAGTGGCTTTATCTGGTAAATTTCCTGTTGTAGTGGATGTAAAGAATTTACGTTTGGTGAAGTACTACAGTAATGCAACGGTCCTCAGGTAAGCACCATACATCTAGTTAGAGTACATGTCCCAAATCATAATGTGGGTCGTGATCAAGTATGACATTATCAAAAATGTAACGATTATTCCTGGAATTCTCACAAAGCCTCTACAATCTCTGAGGGAGTTGGATGACATTCCGTTTAAAATCCCGTTCAATGGAATTTTCCCGTAAATTTGACGTGAATACAAATGTTAGATACCGCAATAGTCCACCTTTTTAAATCATGGAATGACGATTCATTTTCGAAAAGGCTTTCTACCTGTGCATAATACACATTCAACACTTATAAGAACAAACATTTCCACCCTGTATATTTGGTTTTTGACATGTTAACACAGATGTTCTGTTAACAATGCTGTATGCTACGATATTACATTTTCTAGCGAAGAAAATCATAGCTACAAACCCATCTGTTTTTCCGCCATTTGTGAACACAATGGACGGAAACTACCAAACATTTTCGGCATAAAATATCGAAAAACATCACAGGGAAACTAACATGTGGCCTCAAGATATTACATTTTTAACTCTATTAATGTGGTCTTTGCATGACTCGTTGACGCCTGTTGTTCTCTACTAAGCGAACTCCAGAGTAAAAAGGACAACTGTGACAGTTTATACTCAACATCCTACACATTGTCGACATTTCCACAGCCTTAATTCAATCAATAATATATCTGAGGGTTCCACACCCCAGCACAAGACTGTTACTGAACGCTGTCCGATAACATACTATCTGTCACATCAGCGGTAAAAATTTGTTCCGACATAGAGATAAGGCAAAGATGTCATAACGAATGAGAAAATTAAGGCCAGTACTACTCCCTATTCCCCATCCCGCCCCTAAGAAAATATCCCGAAAATATCCAGGTTCATGTCTCTTTAATGAATTGACTATAAAATAATCACTCCTTCAGTGAGTCCTATTTTATAGACAACGATTTCGTGCTTATGACGTGGAAACCGAATAGTGACAATGAGATTCATACCGAGACTAGTTTCATATCAGGCAAAAATGTATACCTGGTCCATATATCACCATAGAAAAATGATTGCGAAGATTTATCAAAGCCTTAAACCTTGATGGACCGAATAAATAAATATTGGTTTCACTAATTAACAGCACCCTTTTATGAATTAACAACAGTTTTTCAAGAAGCAGACTGTTCGCAAACCTTAGCTTAAGGTAACCTGACAGGCTGTTACGACTAAATCGTACCATATATGCCGTTTCTACGACTTCCAAAGACATTTCTACCCTAAGAAAACGAAACTTAATAACTAAAATATCTTCGATGACTTCTCTGGCATAACCCACTCGCATGGCTATAGAGCAAACTGAGGGAAATATTAAGAGCCACTGGCATGACCTCTTTAAGTCAACCTCATCTTATACTACTCGTGAACGACCATCCAAGGTCTTAGTTTCGTGCGTAATGTTCCAGGTAGCCTCTGTATATTTCTATTACTGCAAAGCAATGACAGGGACTGGGAAAGAACATTTCGAGAGTCGACTACTAAGAATAACGAATAAATATGGTTTCACCCTAGAAAATATAAGTTTATTTTATTCGTCAATTAGAAAGAGGAAAAAAAAGAATGCCTCTGATTATGAAACACCTTATCACAACCCCCAACCCACTCTAAGTACTGACACGATAATGTTACAAATCACAGAAACCTGTGCAGTGCTGGAATTCATTCAAATACAGCTGAACCCATTGACTCCAATACACTTTTGATTGTCTGTCCTCTCGCAGATCCACAGCATCCAACTCTTATTCTTTTTAATGTAATGCATACGCTAGGTAAAAATTCATGATTTATTGCTCATTCCGGCAGCGTAGAAGAGATTCTAACATTTTCGTGCGAAACCGGGTCACTCGAATCTGGCTTTTTCCATGAATTACATTTCCGGATTCTCCATAAATTGCACCATGTACTCACAGAATCCCGCCCTCTGTCCTGAGCCCGTTTCAAACGCCTTTTCGATACCACTAGATGGTTGCTAATTGACACTCCTGATTAGCTATACCTCATTGCTACGTAAGCAGTTCGTATTGCTGCCGATACAACCGACTACCTCATATCCTCCTCGAAAATATCAACCACCTCAGTTTGCCCTCAGAAGCTGACTATTTGACATGAGCCTTCAAGTGTCGAATAACGTGAAACCGACTCGCAAAGTTACTCCGATGTTTCAGACTCCACTGTCATAATTGCGTCAGAAGCAATAGAAAAGGCGCTGTTGATTCTCAATCAAAAGCCCACTCGTCTACAGCCTAGCAGAGACGCCAATTCTGTCACGAACCAAGAACTGTCCCCCGCCCGTAGCCAACAAATGGCTCGTCGTTATAAACGACTAACTAAAGAGCCCATTTCAATATTACCTTGGAATGTCACAGCAACGGCCAAAGCACCAAGAACACCACCTTCTGGGAAAGTCACAGTACGTCTCTTTGGAGAAAAAAGGACTTTTTGCTAAATATAGATGATCTCTCTCTAATGCTGAAAACAACCAACTCCTTGTTTTGTTTTAACAGCAGAATATCACGTTAGGAATACAGAGGTCCTACCAAGCTCACGCGATCAATAAACACAAAATCACACTATTTTGTGTAGATCAAAGAGTTAGGGAAATTTCATATTCAAGAGACCTGAAGAAAAGAAAGATGGCAGGGATTTTACGAAATGTGATCATTTCAATTGGGACCAAGACCACCCTACCTGACTTACAGTGCCTCTTAACCAAGGTCAGGGCTACGCATAATGTACTTTGGCATCAGGGTGAGTCCTGCAAAAACTGAATTACTACGTAATGTCACTCTCTAGCTAGACAATATTAGTCTCGCTGCGATAAGCAGTGAGTAGATTAATATGTAAGGCTGTCCTGCAACATGTTCGGGAACCCATAGATACTAAAGATTCCTAGTGAATGAAAAAACCATTCTTTTGCACATATTCAAAAGAGAAGACAAGAGAAGTCACTTATACATATTAGTTACTTCACCTTCACTAATACGAAGGGTCATTGGAAAGCTTGGTGGACGATCAAATTGAGAGAGCCCATCGACAAACTCGATATTCCAAAAACACGATGTCATCAGATCGGTAGATCCGTACCACACTCTTCGTTGGCATAGAATACCTGTACAATCAGAGAGCTAAATATCCCCTTTTACACAATATTCTTGGCTTTTGTTTTGTCACTCGACACAGTGCCTCATAAATTCATTCTGGAAATCCCATGTATATCCCTCTTTGGCAAAAAAAACCACTCAACTGGTCACAGACTACCGAAACGATCAAAACTTCTGCACCAAGTCAGAGTGGAGAAGTGAATTGTCAGTGTTGCGCAGGAAGCTATCCAGGAACACTCCATCTTCCGTCCTTTTATCAAACACCGCTGCAACCGAATTGGGTGTCAGTACGCCCCATGCTGACGTGAAATACGAGGATATACATCTGCATAACACAGCATGCAAACACCACTACAAACGTGTTTTTACTTGTCCACTGGTCCCAAATCACGGCAGCTATTTTGGACAAAAACAAGGTCACACCATCGACTATCCCATTCCATAGTACCATTGTCCGCACGATATTTCCGTTTGTTAACATTTAGGCGGGGTTTAATAAAAAGAGGTCACTCTAACGAATCTAGTCATACCAACTATAACTGCTAGTGGGTCTGTAGACCTATTTTTTACTGCTGGAATTTGTACTTCGTTAGAACCCAAAACTATATATCTCGTTGTAATACAGACTTATTTATTCATTAACATCACCTTCCGCGTATATCAAGAAGTCTGGAGCGAAGGTTTACAGAATATGGAATTTGAACCTAATGAATCTCGTCACAAAATGTAGCAACCCGCTAACGATAAGTTGAACAGCAATCCTCACTTATAGTGCTAATATCATAAGAAATTATACAGTACATCAGCATAGTGTTAGAGGGTAAGAGTGGCCTCTACAGGTCTTAATAAAATCCCCTCCTATCTCTAGTCATCCTATGGCGCTAGGGGTGCTCCGCAGTCGCCCCCCCCGCCCCCCCTTTAAAAAAAACCCCATAACATATATCTTAATATTTATCAAGCCCACAGGGTAGTAGGCTGCCTTTCCACCGGGAAGAACTTAGATGTGTTGGAAAGTGAAGTAGCAGATTGTATAGTGTCATTAGACCCTGTTTGGGTCGTACAAAGACGTCAAGTTCGGACAGCCTATTCTCATGAGCTACGGAATACGAGGTTTTACTTTACAGCTTATACAAAATCCTAAGCACCAGCCTTATGTGTTTTAAATGACTTGTCTCATATCCCCTCTATTCTACCCCGATAATCTCCACAAATCACACACCAATCACAAACCTTGGATAGGTTTCATTCTTATCGCTCAGGATCGGCACAATCTAGAATGCACCATTTACTGCTATGAGCCTGACCCGCACTAACACCTTCTAAAGCGAATCAATAAAAGGTGTTATCACACTATATATGAAGAAATCTTCTTTTCAGTCAGCCTTCTGTGATATTGCTATTGATTTTGCAG
>JALJAT010000555.1:0-12988 GCA_034768735.1 Schistosoma mekongi | reverse complement strand
TGGGCACGGACCCACTTAATCGCTAGAGGACTCCAGCCGATTCAATGTAGCAGATGGGGAGATAGGAGCAGGGCGTCACGACGATATCATCGAAATTGGATTTTCCAACCGATCGATATTTCTCTAGTTTATAGGCAAGTGCCAACATGTAGACACTCACATACATTTCGCCTATCTCGCAACGGATGATCCGATTGTGATGATTCTTGTTTTGTTGAGTAGGCAACTTTTGCCTCTATGCGATGGATGAGGAAGTCCAGACGCATGTGGCAGGGTTGGGGTGGCTATGATTCAAAATGCTTTGACATTGCGCGAGTCGAGGAGAAAGTGGTGGTCACGGACCCCACTTAAGCGCTAGAGACTCGCTCCCGATCCCAAGTAGCAAGAATGGTGAGATAGGAGCAGGCGTTCACGAGATATCATCGAAATTGGTTTTTTGTTCCAACAGAGCGATATTTCTCTTAGTTAATAGGCAATGTGCCAACATGTAGACACGTACATACATTTCGCCATATCTTGAAACGGATGATTAGATTTGATGATTCTTGTTTTGTGAGTAGGCAACTTTGCTCTATGCGATGGATGAGGAGTCCAGACTGAAGGGTGAGGGTGGGGTGGTATTGATTTCACACTTGCTTTGAATTGGCGACGTCGCGGTAAAGTGGTGGTCACGTGACCCCACTTAATCGCTAGAGCAATCGCATCCGATTCCCAATGTAGCAAGAATGGTGAGCATAGGCAGGCGGTCACGAGGATCTGTCATTCCAAATTGGATGATTTTTCAACCGATCGTATTTCTCTAGTTACGGCAAGTTCTCCTTGTAACTGTCTGTCTGTTACCCTATACTGAACTATTGAAATACATGAAATTTAGTCCTACTTAGATAAATTTTCAATTGGCATACTTAACATATTAATTGAACTAATTCATCAGATTTTAATTTCAAGTTCTTATTCATATTACTAATGAATAACATTATATAAACTGTGTATTTTCAATAATGCATAATTTAAATAGGCATAATAATGATTTATAATGAATCTATGTATGGATGCGTGTTTGTTGTGGTTTTGTTGTGTTTTGTTTTAACTCATTTATTCTTAATTATGAAATTATATTCTTTTGTTATTATGTGTTAGTTTCTTAATGTTGGCGGTGATGCCAAGAAATAGGAAAAACAATAAAATCATAATCATATTTTCTTGAACTTTATTATATTTTTATGCTCTGTTATGTGACTATCGTCTAGTTGGAACTCTTATGTACGTACACAATATGTACTTTAATGTTATATCTTGTTAAATTAGTTGTGATTCTGACTATTCCTAACCAATACATTCCTAACTAGAACAAATGACTATTCAATATAATCGATAAAGATTTCAGGAGGACTTTGATTTTCAGTTAAAAATAGCACTGTATGAATGCTAAATAGCGCTCAGTTGATCTTAATCATCTTTAACAAGTGAGACGAAGATTTAGCTCCTTGTGTTTTTAAACGGTGGGCAAATGATATTTCAACTGTTGAAAAATACGTATTTTTTAATGTCGATAACATCGATTGGCTATTACATTGATTATCATGGTTCAAGGAACAACACAAAAACAGATTACAGTGGGTAGTTTAGAAGGAAGCACGCGTGAGCAACTCTTAGGCAAATATCAGTCAGTATAGCTAATCGGAAATAAGTTATTGTAATACCTATGTTAAATACGGGGCTGCAGAAGCACATATTCTAACACATCGTTTCAAACATCATCATAAACCGTATGTTCCTCTCATACCGAAAAATTTACAAAAAAATAGTTTCCCGGATTTTTCCGTCTGAATTTATCTCAGAACCTATGAGTTTCTGTCTTCGCAGGAGACATAAACCTAACACATATGAATCAGGGCATATGTAGTTGTACCTTGAGTTTTCATTCATATGTTCTCGAGTTCTCAGGTTGATAAATCTAGCATCACAGCTTTCTATTCTGGTCGCCATGAAGTTTGTAGTAATTGTGGAGTATTCGAAACATCCAGACATCCTCTCTATCCTTTTACTGGATAATTGAAATGTTTTCGAAAGTTTTCATTTTAAGCTAGGGTTGAGAATATACTTATTGTTGTTTATATAGGCAATTAATTTTTCACATTCTACGAAACACTTTCAATAGAAGTCATTAGGATGTATTTTGATCGCTTTTTGATTTGTCAATGACTAAAACTGGGCTCAGTCTGTTCGTTGCTATAATGTGTGGGCATCTTGAGTGGATGCCGCTCGGACGTAGGCGATATACTCGAATAATTATACACTCACCAAGTCGCCCTCAATGTTGCACGAGTGTGTCTGCCTGGACTCAGTCGACCTAGTGGTGACTGCATTGGCATTTGGCATAGGGCTAAAGCGAACTGAGTTTCGAACCCGGTGTGAATCACCAGCACTTAGATGCAATGTACATCAGCTGAACGAGTCCGCAAACAGGGTGAAACTCTCATCCTAGACTTCCGCTTTCCAGTCATGATGCAGCCTAAAAAAACAATTTTCAGTGGGCAAGCAATTGCACTTTTATAACACTTGGATATGGTTTTTTAAATGTTCTCCTGTCATGCAACTAGTCGACCAAACTAAAAGGTCGGGTTTCTGATCTTGCGAGCTATGTTCTTAAAAAGTCGAATGTTTTAAGCGTTGCACGTTATCAAACTTTTTCGTTAAAAATGCATTTCCAAAGACTTGTGAATTACACAATACTTTCTCAATAAATTAGGCTCACCCATCTATTCATGTAATGCAAGTTATACTTATGCAATCACTCATAACACTTCATTAAATTTTCTTTCCTGTCTCCTTTGTTTTAAAAACGCTTTTTCTAGAGAGGAATCCAAGAATTCCGCAAGTAGCACTCGTTATTCTTTAAATGATGGCTCAGGCGTAGCGTCTTGAAAGAGGGGGGGGGGGGGGGGGGGGGGAAGGGGAAAAAAACAGGGGGGATGAAGATGATGGTGAATTAGAATGAATATGCAGGTATGATTGTTCATTTGTGTTTTGTGTATTTTGGTGTGGCGCACATTTACTTGTCGTCCTTTTGTGACATAGTGTAAGTTAATTTACTGTAATCTTAAGATTGCCTTGGTAACATTTATTTTTATAAATATTTTGTTTTTGGCGATTGGCACGATTAACTGATATTCGTCTTTCTGCATAATTTTGTACTAAGCCTCCTGTTTTGATATTAATTTTCTAAACTACTAACTGTTTAGAGTCACTAAAAAAATGTTTTAGTTCTGTACTCTAAGCATGTTGGCAACTGCGTGTTGGTCGGCGTTGAAATCTCCTTCATGAATATTGGAATATATTTCTAAAGCATAAAGTCCTTGTATGGGTGTACTCTCGTAAGCTGCCGTTACGTACAGCTGTTATCTGATATCAATGTGCTACTATCCTTTAAACAGGATTATTTATCAGAATTCTTGTATTAAACTATTTATCTTTGACTAACTGAGAACTATTTTAACATATAAATACATGCTATGTTCTGCCAGGCATAGAACACAATAGAAACTCTGAGTGGGCACATCATACATCAGTCGTGCAAGTTGCCAAGAAACCCATCGCCACAGTATAGTATGAATACTAAAGCAGTAGTAGTATGGCATGTAGTCATAAAATGATTAAATATCCGATTTCTAGGGTAAATGGTTATTATTGTTGCATAAGAATGCTGTACAAATATTTTTAAATTCTAAGAATCGTTTAAAGGATACAAGTGAATTCGCAAAAATTTAAAAAAGTCTAACAAATCAGCTAGATAGCTAACTTCAAGAGGTGTTTGAAGTTGTATGCTAAAATTTTTTCATTAAGCTCTCCTGCAAATGTTGATTATTTGACTGTTTTTTTTTTGTTTACTCAATACCACTTAAAAGTTCCCCCCCTACTTGCCTTTCGCATTTCTTCTGATTTTGAGATCTTAGATACGATTTGACAGTGGGAGGAAGGGCGGCCCAAGTAGGGCAAAAAATGCAATTTTGATTATTTTCTTAGTTTTTTTTACAGTTTTTGTTTTTTGACTGATTAAAGTTTTTAGTGTTCTTAACTGAAAATTTCATATTCACCCATCATCCAACAAAAAAAACCGGTTTTTTGTTTATGTTAGTAGTTAAGTGGAACCTACCTGGTGTTTAAGTAAAATTAGGCGTCCTTTTCCTTTTTATATGGATTGATTTTTGGTAAGTTACATTCCCTTCACCTAACTGACCTAGTAATGAAAGATTTGTTGTTTTTTGTTTTTAAATGGGCACTCAGTCCAACCCTTGATCTCAACTTACAACCAATCGTGGGTTTTTCGTTTCCATTGGATTTACTTGGGTTGTTTAAAATACAATTTTTTTTCACTTTTCCCTACTTTATTTTTTGGAAATAGATAATCTCCTAAGCCCATGGAGTAACAATGTTTAAAATTTTTGTATTTAATATTTTTAGCTCTGAACTGAATTGTTGTAAATTGGATAAGAGTGATCTTCCCGAGCTAATTTTTTTCAATATATTTAACTCTGAAGTGTAATAGTTGTTTGTCAATAATTATCCCAAAATTTTTTTTTTTCCCATGTAATGCCAATTATGAACCATCCCCTTTCAAAATCGACAGTGGTGTTTTTTTTTTGTCCAATTTCCTATCGTTATACACTTTAACAATATAAACAATGAAAAATTATTGCTTTCCCAATCTTACTGAAGGGTTTTGGGATAGAGTTGGGCCTAACCCAGGTGATATAAATCAATAATTAAGTTGTGAAATCTTTCATCACTATTTGGTTTGAAATGAAGTTATTGGTGTGCCCATTCACTGGTTACCCTCGATGCCCCCGAAATGGTATGAATTAATGTTTTTTAATGAAAACACAAGTAAACGCCAAACGAAGATTCATTAAACCAATCATGATTCATTGGGTACCTTGTCCGGTGTCGAAATACCCAATTTTGTTAGTGGGAAACTTGAAGAGGCCAGTGGGCTTTGTAACTCGGTTTTTTTTTTTTTTATCGTGGCCACAATAAACAATTTCAAACTTGTTTTTTTTTTTTTCATTTTTTTAACATCTAGACTATAATTTTTTTTTCCATGTAGACTTCCCGTACATTATTCGTCCCGTTTTTTTTTTGTTTTTTTTCTTCCCTCGTTCAAATCTTTACGGTTGTTTTTTAATTTTTGTTTATTTTTTATCTTGATTAATGTTGAACCTAATTAAATATTAATCCCCCCCGTCATGTAAACATGAATTAAACAATGGCAAATTAGTGGTCCGGCAACTCCCTGTGACCCCATGGAAATTTTCGTCCCTAATGGGAACCAAGTTTCCTTTTTTTGGTTTGACACCTTTCGTTGGGTTTTGAGAAGTCCGGGTAACTTAATTCAATCCCTCACCTTTAAATTCGACTTTTAATATTTTTACCGGTGGATAGTTAAGATTACTTGATTTTAGTAATATTACTCCCAAAGTTTTTGATCAAGTTTTTTCACAAATACTTCGCCCTGTTACTGACTGAACACTTTGTTTCTACACACTGCCTTTTTTTGTCCTTGTACAATTTTTTTTCTGAAGCATATTGGGATCCAATGGTTTTTTTGTTCGTTTGTTTTAATTGGTCGCCCCCCATCAATTACTACCCTACATTTTATAGGTCTACTTCCTCTTGTTATTCCCCCATCCCAATTTTAATTTAATCCCTCGTTTTTGTGTCCAATTTTGGTAAATAACATTGCCGTTCTAGCCTAAAAGACTTAACCTGATTTTTAAAATGAAAATGAAAAATTTGACGGAACCTGTCCCAAATAAATTACACTAAGCGCTTAAAACTATCAACCAAAAATTCCGGGTGATGAAATCCGGATGGCACAGTAAGTGGATGCCCACAGCTTATTCCCTTTTTTTGCTTTTCCCTAAATTCTGAATTAGGAAATTTGTTAGTTGGGAACCCGGCCATGCTAATTCGTTCCGATTCCCCGCAACTCCGTCCCCCGGTGGATAACCCCACCCCTTTTTTCCCCCAACGTTTTGGATTTCTAGTTCAACCCTTAAAAACTCATACCCCTCATCCCTGGTGTTTTTCACGGTAAGCCATAAATCTGTCCCCCTTTCATGGCTTTTTTGGAAGGCTTGCTGGTGTAAAAAGACAATATACGATTTAACGCCGAGATTTAATTTTTTTAAACTGGAAAACCCCCCTAAGTTTATTTTTAGAATGGACCCAATGCATTTGCAATTCTGGAAATTCTATAAGAATAACAATCTACCTACATAAATGCCCTGATTTGGGCTGATGAAATCCGCTTTACTGGTTGGCCCTTTACCCTTAATGGATAGAATAAAATACCAAACCAAATATAAAAGTCCCAGTACTTGATCGTGTTTTTAATTTGGGAGTTCATGGACCATACTCTCATAATTACACATTCACTGGATTTTTAACCTAGTAATTCCAAAAAAAGAAAACAACGAAAAATACCTAAGACCCCTGAACTGGAGAAAATGAAAGAAAAGTTTTCTTACAGGAAAAAAGGAATAATCCCGGTTTGTTCTTACTAAATTACTAAAAAAAGTTCCTGAAAGGAAACTAAGAAAAACCTAACCGAAACTAATAATGGTCTATGAAAAGCCTTAAAAACTTAGTTATAAAATTTTTCCCCTAATTTTTTTACCAAATGATGACATAAGGCGATTTTAAAAGCACAAAATCCCCTATAACATGGGGGAAGAACAAAATATACCTTCCAACAGGTATGGCTTTTTTTCTGTTTTTTTTTTTTTTTCTCGGCTTCCTTTGGTTTTTCGTTTGTAACATAAAAAAAAAAAAACAAAAATCTACCTCTAAAAACCTTTTACTGGGTAAAAATTAACATCTAAAAAGCTTCAGCCTACCCGGTTTTACAAAGTTAAACCAAGTTGTGGTTCCAACAGAAACCCTTTAAAATTCCACTCTATTTTTAAATTTTGGGACATTCCAACCAGCTATTTGAAACACAAATAATCGAAAAAAATAAACCAAAGCTTATAATTTAGTCCGTGTCCCTGAATTTTTCTATTTTAAGTTTTTAATTTTAACTTTTAAATTTGCAGGGCCGAGTCAAAACCCCTTTTTTTTGTTAACTTTTAAATGCCTTCCATTTGTTTTGTTTATTCATTTTTAATTAACCACGAAACTAAGAACCACAACCTTTTTTTTACAGCAATAGAAAAAATTTTTAAACATGGGTTTTTTTTACCATTCCCCAGCAATTCATATGCGAGGTGAACGTATATGTGTTTAGGTTAGCAAAAACACATGTATTTTTTTTTGTTTGGGATAAGGAAATTAAGTAAAAACACGCTGTCGACAAACATTTAAATGGTTTTTAATGTGGAAAATTTGGTCCCATTATGTTTTGTGCCCTAAATTTTACCCTTGACGGTTGTAGAGTTTGGTCATGCTTTTTTACCATCGGATGAACCTCCCCACCGGAATCTATAAATTGACTGGAAATACAAAAGTGTTCTACTGGGGCCCCCTACCATCCCCATGGCAAGGTCCGTGAATGAACTGCATGGGCCTAAAGGCACCTGAACCCCAGTGAGTGTTGAATTCAAAGTTTTGTTACCTTTCCCCCTGAACCCTGAAGAACCCTCCTCTGCAAAAAGCGGTTGTTGTTTTTTGGCCCATCCAAACAATGGAAAGTAGGGGTTTTTTAGAGAAGAGTCGGGAGTAAAATAAAAGAAAATGTCCCACCATTTCTTCCACCTTTGGCCACAACAGAATTTCTTCCCCATCTCCAGGGTTGGGGTATGCCCCCCAAAAAAAAATTTTTAAGAGGCTGGCTCTAAACATTGGTTTTTTAAAACCTCAAAATCAAATAAGGTTCGTGCCCCTTCCGTCCGGTCTCAAGAAAATTTGGTCCCCCCTGTGGACCCTAAAGTGGGATCGCGCCCCCCAAGTCCCACTAGAGAACCCAACAGAACCAACCCCCGCCTTTTTCTTTCCCCCAGGTCCCCCCCCTTAAAAGTGGGGATTTTTCTTCCCAGTGCGGGTAAGTCCCCGGCAGTGAAAACTATCTCGTACATAACATGGGTTTATAAATTTGCCATGCCATGGGTATTGTTGAAAAATATTTGAGAAAACGAGGCAGCCCTTATTAATGTAAACATTTTTTAGAATAATTGCCATAAAGCAAGTTCCCCCCCAATTACCAACTCAACCACGAATTGAAATAAGTTTTAACTCAATACATACAAAGAAATGAGACAAATTCCAATACTAACAGTGGATATGGGAATAAAGCCTTAAACATTTAAGGATGGGAACTGAAAAGACTATTTCCCAACCCATTTTGGTAACACCTAAAATTTCCCCACACAACGTTGTTATTTAACTGTAAATGTCCCCCCTCCCCGACTAGTAAGTTTAGTCCTACCTCTACCATAAAAAATTAAATCTAAGTGGGAGGGTGGGGTTTTTTTTTTTTTTTTTCAATAATTTTTTAAATAATTGCCCCCCCCCTTTTGTCCCCCCTTTTTTTCTTTTTAGCTCGCTTTTTCTTCGACCTGTTACGCCTACTTTCAAGATAGATAGTAATTCTAGTTAATATGGTTCCCAGCCCCCTCCCTCAACATCCAATCAATGAATATGCAATTAAATTTTTATCTTTAATGAACATTTAAGTTTGATTTTTGGAATTCCGTCCCACCAGATTGAAAATTGGTTTTGGTAGGGTATTCAACTGCAACCGGGAGCCCCTGGACTGGCTTGTTTTGTTTCATCCCAGTATGGAACCCCCCCTCACTCCCACAGTACGCCCTCCCAATGTCCTTTTTCCCAAAGGCTTCAGGTTTTTGAAAACGAAAACTTTGGTAACTAACCTTTTAAGGATTTTCCTGAATCCTCCACGAATTCCACCTTGGGACTGGCGAATCCCAGTTTTTTTGTTTCCCCCGGGGGGTGGGGTAGTGGAATAGTTTTTGTTCACCAGTAACAATTGGAATGAATCGTCGCGCCTAATAAATCGCGATTTGGATTGGAAGTAAGGATTCCCCCCCTACTAAATTAGATTGCTCCGACCCAGTTAGTAAACAGGAAGTCCCGTTAAAACTAAAATGAAAAAAATAAGTTTTTTGTTCCCCCAATAATTTCCTGGCTTTTGGTTTTTCAATCGTACCCAAACCAAATCTATCAATACTGTGGGAACGGAAATTTCAACCACTTAAAGCTTTTATACCAATCGTTCATAAACCCCATCCCTCCAATTCCCCCGAAGAAAAATTTCATTCCTTCGCAATTAAACCACCTTCCCCAGTTTTAATACATTTTTACTCCTTGCACAAACCCATCGAGTTATATGGGCTAATCCCACGCCCCACATTTTTTCTCTTATCCGATTTACTTTGTTGGGTAGGTTTTTTTTATCAAGTTGGGAGTGGTGAGAACCCCCTACTCAAAGTTTTCGGGTTGCCCATTTTATTGTTCTTCTAACGTTTTTTTGTCTTTTACTTACCAATGGACGAAACCCTCCCCAGAAGGTGTTTTTTCTTTTTTTTTTTTTTTGTGTTTTGTGGGTCCCTGTGGGTTGTTTGGTTTTTTGTTGATAATTTTTTTTTGTTTTAATTTGTTTTTTGGATATATGGGTGGAAGAATTTTGGGGGGTGTCTGGGTCCCCTTATGTTGCGCTGCATCCTTGTAATTCCATTGTGCGGGTCCGTCTTAACTTTTAGGGGGTTACGGTGGGTGTTGTGTTTTTTTTTTTTTTTTTGTGTAAACACACTTTTACTTTTCAGTTTTTTTTTTGTTTTCCCCCCATTTTTTAAACAGTTGAACTTATTGTAATGATTTGGATTTAATCCACCCCATGACACTAGGATTATGAAAAAGTGATATTGGATAATCGAAAAAAAAATACGTAAAAAGGAGCATTTAGATTAAAAAAGTTTAATCAACATACATTCCCACGACACATCGCCGTCAGTTTCCAGTGACGTTAAATCGTTTGTTGGTTGTTGGCGGTAGGGTAATAAATTTCTAAGTGGGGTTTTTTTTTTTTTTTTAATTATGACATTATCCCCTTGTGTTTCTGTTTTGGCGTAAATGGAATGAATGAGTAAATTTTTTTTCCAATTATGAAAACCTATGATATTAATGGTGAATTATGCTTTGAAAATCTCAATCTTGTTTTTTTTTTTAATGCAATTATTTTTTGACTTTTTTTTCCGGTCAAAACTAGGTAATAACAGTAGTTTTTTTGGCTGTTTTTTGTTGTTCGTACTCCTAACGGTAACTCCCTGTTCGGAAGACGTTTTAAAAGTTTGATACCAGAGAATAAATCAGCTTTGAAAATAGAAAGTTTTGTTAGAAGTTTTTTTTTTGTTTTATTACCACAAAGTTTGAGCAAGATTTTTTGATGAGATATTTTCCTGTGAAAACGAACAGTTTGTTCCCTTAAGAGTATCCTTGAGGACCTTGCATTGAAAAATCAATGGATGAAATATTTTGGGTTGAATAAGTGTATAAAACACAATAATACGGACAAAGTAAGGGTGGGGATTTTTTAAGTCAAAAAAATTTATAAACAGTAGGCAAGGAATTTCATGAAATGTCGATTAGGAAAAAAATGTGACCTAACTTTTGTGGACCTTAATTTCACGTGGATTAGATATATTGGGGTGATTTTGGTTTTTCCATAATCGGTAAACTTTTTTTTTTTGTTAATTTTTTCTTTTGACATCTTTGTTTTTTACTTGTTTTCCAAGAAATGAAATATTTCCCCTCCCTCCTACCAATTTTAAAAAAAGTCATTTTTCTCCATAACTCGTAATCCCAACTTTGTATTAGGAAACAAGTCCAAAACGTGGGGGGAACATATTTTTCCATTTTTGATTGTTCCCCCTTGATAAAATATCGTGGGTAAAAACGTGAAACGTTTTTTGCAACATACATTCCTCACCATGTTTTTGTAAAAAACACTGCTATGAAATGAACTTTGGCAATAAAAAGTATGTTTGAGTTTTTTTTGCCTTGTGCATCGTACTAATAATTCCCCTTAGTGCATTTTTGCCCACTCATTTACCCTTACTCAAAATCCCCGGTTGGGTTGTTGAAGTTTTAGCCCAAAATTTTTGAAAAATAATTTAAGGGAAGAAACTGAAAATATCAATTGGGGTTTTTGATCCCACAGTGGGGGGGGGTTCTTTTCCCTACCTGGTCAAACTAACGAACAAAAGATCCCCTGATTGGGGCATTTTAATTACCCTGTAAGAGAAATCCCATAGTGAATAAAATTTACACCAGTTTTCCTGGCCTTTCAACCCTTTAAATTTATTGGATTAACTGATCCCAGTCCCACCATCCAAGTTAGTCCCAAATTGAATTTTTATTTTTTTTTGATTCCGAGGGGTTTTTGAAACCTCAAAGTGGTGCTTTCCCAAGAATTAAGAGTTTTTTTAACCGCCTACCCCATCAATCTAATCAAAACCGACGAAATAAATCCATTTTTTTATAATTTTACTTTGATTTTTTGTTTTGTCCCATTCAGACTTCATCCCAAGAATGACTATCTTCTTTCTATCACCTGCCACCTCCATGGTTTTTTTTTTTTCCTTTTTTAAATCAAATGACCCACTTGCTCACTAATTCCACCTATTTCACATTTTTTTTTTAAGTGAAATCAATACACTCAACCTACTTGGCCATCGAATATTTTTCCATTTTAAATTTAAATAACTCCAATAGTTCCCACTTTTTCTCCATTAATCATATTATGCGAAATCCTTTTTAAAATACATTATTTCCCCCCCTGGGATTGATTCCCTTCAATCAATTCCACTGTAAAACCATCACATGGATTCCTGTTTAACCTTTAATCTAAACAACAAAAGTGATATACATTTTGTTTGTTTTTTTAGCCATTTTTACCTTGCAATATTTTTTTTTTCATTAACTAAACAATAAAATTGTTTTTTTAGTTTTATTTGTGTATTTATTTTTTTAACCCACCTTTCAAATTATAGTAACCGATCCTCATCGATTCAATTAAATCTTTTTCCCGTTCATAAAGAGAATGCCATTTACTTCATAGAATTTTTTTTTCAACCTAAAAGTTTTTTTAACCTTCAAAGAGGGTAATTTAGGAGGAGTTGGGGAAAGGGGTGGGGGGTGGGGGGACCAAAAATGGAAGGAGTATGGGGAACAAGTATTTACCTTAGTATTTAGGTTTTACACTCTACTCCTTTTTTCATTTAAACTTAAAATTGAATGTACTTTTGTTGTAACATCACCATGTTATTATAAGAGTTGAGCATTAGGTTAGTCATTTATTGTTCTAACAAATCATGAAAAGGAAAAAAAAAATATTTACAAACACAAGTTCAAAGTAATGTGGAATTATTTCCAACTTTTTGTTTTGTTTGTTTTTTAAGTTAATTATTAATTAGTTTAGAACTAAGGTACATACAAAAATGCAAATGGTACAAAGTTAAACTTATTTTCAGGTTTGACTGAAAGATTATTACAAGCATGCTATTTGAAAATTCGTAGAAACAAAAATGGAGACAGTCCCAATTCATGGTTGAATGTGGATTACAATTAACATACCGATATAATGGTGTGGTCGTCATCAAGTTATATCACGAGATCTTTATTGTTTTAAAAGTATAAAAACCGGTTGGAAAGGGGCCCAGGCTCAGGGGTTTTTTCTAATCGTTTAGGTTGTTTGCCGCGAAAAAAAAACAAAAAATCCTAAGGTCTCTGGTAGGGGGTTCATGGATTGGCGTAATACTCAATAGTTTTGGCATTACAGGTCAAAAAACACACTGTTTCAGTGGGTGTATAAATCAGACCAAATTCATTCATGCAAAATTCTGAATACATCTTATGTGTGTTTTTCACAATTGTAAGAGGGGACCGGCTTTATTTCAAGATTACATACCTTAGGGCGCTATATGAAAAAAATTCTCAGCATCTAGTATGTTTGCCTATGGTGGGGTCCGCT
>JALJAT010000554.1:0-12988 GCA_034768735.1 Schistosoma mekongi | reverse complement strand
AGAGAGTATAATGATAGGTCTTTATTGGTAGGCGTGGGCTGCAGACAGTGGAGCGCTGTTCTACTTATTCAAAACACCCAAACATTCTCAAACGTTCATATAAGCAGAAAGGAAATATACAACCTAGAGAATAAAGGAAGTAATGAATATGGGCTGCATTGTGCTGGGTATGCGTAAAGTTGAAGCGTGAATTTTCACTAGCCAACTATTAAGTTGCTACAACAACATTAGTGAAATCACGACGTAATGAATTAGAAAATGTTACGAAAAGACGCGTAACCGCATCCAAACTGCTGCAATAATGACATTAAGTAGGTTCTAGCAATGATGTAAAAACATTATTATGATTTGTATTTACCTCTGTATAGCAATTTTCATATCGCAGTTCCAGTTCACTGTATCAGTTTGCATGCAGAAAAATGTGTATTAAAATGGATGTTGTAAGAGATTCAATCTTAGTGTAACAATTATGTAGGCCTTGCATTCATATGGTAAACTATTTCCTTATAACAACACCACATACTTAAACTGACTTTTTATTAGAGAATAATCCATCATACCAAAAACAAGAAATTATAATGATATTTACGAAAACAGAACTGCCCAAATTTGTATTACTTATTGTTTTCCTCTACGGGAATATAGTACAAACTGTTAGTGAACTTCTGAGGATATGATAATGTATAAGAATAATTAATAGAAACATATAGTAAAATGTTGCGTAATACATATAACAAATTTATTTTATTCAGTATTATCATATGGTGAAAACATTTGTCGAAACTGTTGAGTTAAATTGGCATCTTCATCTGCATCATCTGTAAAATCATGCCAATCAGTCTTTCGGGACAATGTTAAATACGGGATCTGTTAGGACAATAATATAAAAATGAGAGAGGGGGGAGGAGGTAGATAATAAAGACGGACATATAAAGAGTCACTAAAAGATAGCATGTTTTATTGCCACTAATAAAAGGTTTAACTCAACATCAAGGCACAAGTTAGTTACTGATACATACAACACATATTGTGCGTGCTTTATAATCACAATAATAAATAATAATATGCTACTTATGTTTTTTTTTTTACTACATAAAGTTCTGAGCCAAACTTTCCACATGTGAAAGTTAGTAATACAACTCATTAGGATGCCGTATTACTCTTAGCAGTAAAAACATGCTGAAATTAGACGTCTAAATAGACAACAAGTTTTTGTCATAAATGTCTTTTGTTTTTTTATTATTATCATTGACGTCGCTTCTGCTTCTATTAACTTGGTGTGATCTGCGGCGCTTGTGAGGTATGGCAAATTGAAACGATGCACCAGTTGCCAGGTTCTATGTTGTAATACTTACGCAGATGTTTTTGAACTAGTCGTCGGTATTGGCAACGACCGCGTGAGAAAATATGAAGTCAGACTAAAGTAATAGACAAAAGTGGCATATCAGTGGAAGGTATGTCTGTATCAACTGAGATGGCTAGAATAAGTGTTATATGCATCCAACCACGCCACTCTACGTGCATGCAAATGGTATGGAGAAACGGTGGGGACTCATCAAACAAAACATGGAATCAGACTATAAAAGTTATTGATTATCAGTATTGCAATATATAATAGATGGTGACTAAAGGGTTTGGGTCGGTGCGATTAGCAACGAATAAGAGACTTGTTTACGACACATCCCACTTCCAAATTTCCTCAAAATACCTTTTCATCTCTTGTAATACATTCTCAAGTAACCCAGACTTATTATTATTATATAGATTACGCAACTCATTCGCCATTTGGACTTGTTAACCATAACAGTCTAAAAGTCAAACATTATGACCACTACATAAACTACTCCATTGATGGTTTACGTTTTTTAAACAGCTGCGCACACCCTAGCGATGCAATCAGGCCAAAAATATAATAGCCGACGAGGTTAACAGGAACAAATAAGCAAAAGATAAGAACTAAATATAAATAGAATTAGTAATGACAATAAAACATAACGACCAAATTGTAAGTTTGTACTGAAACTTACGATCTTTTGGGATTCGTCCAAAAAGTTTCTCTCCAGTAGGAGTTCAAAAAAAAGTAAGGAATCCAGACTCTAACAAAACCATATCAATAAATTGAAAAATAGAAGAGTATGTCGTTACAATCAAATTAGATCTAGTATCACAAGTTGGTAAGAACATGCATCCTGGCCCATAAACAAAAAAAAATACAAAAATTGGCAACAAAAACGAGTAAGGAGCATTAGAAATGACTAGAAGATAAAGTGATGGAAAATTTACAAAAACAAATACGATGAATACCGGAAATAGGCAAGTGGAAACAGAGAAGCATATAAATTCATTATTTGCTGGAATAGATGTCTAAATAGGTCTAAATCACTGTTTTAATTATACCTAACTCTAATGACTACACCATGGATCCCGCTAGATTTTAATTTGTCCACTTCAGAACGTACAGCAACGATCTAGTGGTCCACACAGTTCTCACACTTAAGTTTTCTCAAACTTCGTGGTATCTTCCTTTCAAAATAAATGCAAGGTGCACAGTGCTAAAATCTTTCTGACCTAAAAGTTGTAAATATTTTTTTAAACAATTGAACAAAACATACTTCGTCTAGTTCTGTCGCCGAGGAACTGTTCCAGTTTACATGGCTAAAGTCAGCATTAGCAGATACTCAAGAAAGACTTGTTTTTCAACCATCCGCTGCCAACTGAAATGGTAACGGAAACACCTTTAGTATATACATACTCATGAACAGAGAGTACGCACCTGTTTAGAAATTGGTGTAAAATAAATAAACAAAAAAATTTGAAACTCCAGTACCCGAAGAACTTGAAAACAAAATCACTTCAGAAATGTGTTATATGAGAAATAGTGTTGTAGACTGAATGAGTATTTCCAAATGTACGATGAAACAGTAACTCAGTGGTTAGAAGCTCACTTCGCAGCCACTAAGTTTAACAATCCTAATCGCGCCCCTTCTACTGCGCCTAGCGCTCATGGAGTGGTGCTGCAAAACAGTCAACGATATGTACCATGTAAATAAGTTAATTGACAGAATTTGTAAGTCCGTTTTAGAACTCTATTACAACATTTTATACATAGTTGCCAACATTAGGTTCGATTTTAAACTAATGGAATATAAATCACAAAGTATTACTAAACGATTTTGGGAATTAACTAAACGATCCAAACTGCATATTCAACATCATTTTAATTTTACATTTAATTAAAAAACAGGTCTGAAAAAAAATGGAACCGAAAGGGTTTGTATGGATTAACAACCAGAGCACGAGACACTTCTTATACTTGAAGTTGATAATGTTGTGTTTTTAAATTTCGTTCCAATGTTACCCATTAGTTACCGTGGCAGCTACATACGTTTAATCGAGATTATATTTTCAATTCGGGAACGGACATAATCTGGGCAAGCAATCCAGTTCTGAAATGGGACCAATAGTTAAAATAATGCATGATCGCACAATGGGCCACGTGGTAATGCTACATATGCTTGGCACCAATTAACAATCAAATGTTTTTCCCTGTGGCTTCCCTAAACAAAAAACACCAAGCTGCATGATTTTGTTTATGGAGTGAAAAAAAACAACAAAAATGCTTAGATTGAAAATAATATCTTGCATTTCATATAATACTCGAAGGAAAAAAGTGGTTTGTGATTTACCGCAAAAGAAAGACAACTTTGACATTACGAGCAGTAACGGCCATTTAGTGAATTATGACTTGAGAGTACAGACAGCGTTGGCTCAGTGGATAAAACTTGCAATCACAACCTTTAAGTCTCGGTGTTCAAACTGTGCATACAATACTCCAGTTTGGGTTAACTGGATAGCACCATAGCCCATGACACTTAATGTAGTTGGAAAGTCAGACCCAAAACCTGTGCTGGTAATATGAACAATAATACACTCGGTCGTAAACCCAGACCCCGACTGGTATAATCAACAGGATATTCGTCCACTCAGTCACGGACAACGTAGAACCGGTTTACAGCCCCAAGTCCCAAGTGCATGACACATTAAGCACGGCGAGATCAACTTTACAAGCATTAACAATACTATAATCCAACAAGAAGGAAAAAAGGAACGGAGTACAAAGGAAACAATGAACTTATGATCTAGAAACAAGCAAAGGGTAAATACATTTGCGTCATGTGGACGATTATGAGTCATGTCACCCGTGTCTTCTAGTATCACGCGATTGTTCGCGGACCCCAACCAGGGATAGTTTTGAAACAGGCTTAGAAAACAGTCAAAGGTCATGAGAATATCAACCTGTTCTAGTTTGGCTGCCCTTACTCCACTGTCTTAGTCTGCCCCACCAACATCGGGAGCGAGAGATAGGTGGTGGTTGGAAATACACAACACATGTTACAGCCATCTCAGTCCGATGTAACGTTTACATCTTCGACTGATTTGTACTTTTACTCGTACAATATATTGCTATCATGCTCATCAGTGATATATACGGACGATATTTCGAGAAAATATAATCAAAGACCTTGGATTACGCGAATCTCCTTTTATAACAGCCCATTTTGTAAACTTCTGTGCAGTATCGCCGACCTTTCGTTGGAAAACATCTCCTTACGCCACAAGGGAGCAAGTCAGCAAAGCGAGCGAGCCTTCATAGTCAGGCGCAGGTTCCATCTGACCTCGGGGGGGGGGGGGGGGGGGGGGGATCCCACTCAGGCGATGAAACTGGGGCAACATCAAGTGAAGTGGTTAACGTGCTTACTACTTCACTCCCTAGGACTAATATATGATATTAGTCTCTATCGTATAGTGTGGTTTGAAGCTGACTATACTAAGCACTAGTTGATACTTAATTTTTATTACTAACTCATTTACCATGTCTAGATTTTCGCACCTTTTTTTCGTGTTACACGCGATGTCTGAGGACCAGTGATACAAACCCCCTTGCTGAAAACCAACACTGAACCACTGAATCATAGCACATTGTTCATTACAATAGCTCATGTAGCTCAAAAGTGTTTTTAGTGGATATTAGAATATCCATATATTAAGCATTCTGAGTTCCAACAAATAATCTACACAATATAAACATAGAACTTCAATAACAATAACACAATTAGGAAACAATCCACTATCGTGGGATTTTTTGCTAGCATTATACCTAAATTACTTTGAACAGAAACTTCTGTAAGATCTTGTACGAATGCTCTGACTGTTATAGTCATCAGTCAGTTACACGTAACTTGGTACCTTCGTACATCAATTCAGAGTTTCTGTACCCCCCAGTTACCAGATAAAGATTACAAGTTGTCGGATCACATCCCAAGTAGGGAGGTAGTAACAAAATAGTTAATGGAAAGAAATAGAATCGGAAACAATTTTTAAGAAAATATGATCCATTACAAAGACAATTGATTATACGTCCCGAACTCAGAATTTGGGAAAGACGAGGAGTGGATGCACCTGCGCCATGCCAACGATTTTGAACCATATCCCCCGCAACGTCTCTAACCAGCGGACCCCGACCAGTAGTCTCGCACCTACTAACATGGCTCAGCCCAATTGCATCGCTTCAATGGACTGGTGCCATGTTTTTTCTCGCTGCCCCCTAGCTTTCTTTCTTCAGCCTACTCCGACACCAGACCGCCGTGCTCCTCTAGGTAGACGGTGCTCAGGCATACGCAACCTATGTCCCTAACCCACCTTAGCTGATGGCGACTTACTAGTCTCAATAGACTTACCGTTTACCTATTACTCTATTCCTACCCCACGTTTGCTTAAATCGGGTGGTCGCGCGAAACACAAGCAATGCTTCCAGACTCTATGATCCGAACACAGACCTACGATATCCTTATCCTTACTGGCTATGTTTCACATCCAATACAATAAAACGGGTCGAACTGCTGAGCATTAAACGGTCCTTCGGTCAGGCAGTCGGATGTCTCGTCTATGCCACAAATACGCAAATTCCTAAAATCTAGTTGGGCCTTATGCCATAACGAGCCGAGATTTCAACAACACCCCGTCGGACTGATGAGGCTCCAGGTAGTGAATCGGTCAACACATTCAACTGCTTCACTCCCTATCACTACTTCGGTGCCAAATCAAGACAATCCTGATGCAATATTTTTGCTTTGCCATGGGGAGAATCGCATTCAAATATCCTTACATTCATGTTTAAGGTAGTCAAAGATTTGCATTTATCAGCATTTCAACCTAAGAGAATTATATCATCTGCGTATTCTGATTCAGCAAGTTTATCTCCTTGAAGTCAATCCCGGAGAAGTCAGATGGACAATGTTAGCTCTAAAAGGATATCAATGATAAATTAAAATAAATGAGAAAAGCGGACAAGCTTTGACGAACAACCACTGAAGGTAATCATTCTGACGACAATCCGCCATAAGCTCTGACTCGACTTTGGTTCGCGTGAGAGAGCTTTATAAAGTGATGTGCTTCTCTTTACGGCGCCTTTCAATGACAGACTGCGCCACATACTCTTACATTCGATAGGTCAATGCCGCCTTAAGGTCATGAATACAACTATTTGTTGCGCTACAAGTGTGCCTCATGTTTTCAGAACCGGGCGACGTGTGAATATTTGGTCTATACCACCACGTCCAGGTCTGAACACAGTGGTTTTTTCCTCGATTTGCTCTTCACTACCTTTTAGCTAGACCGTCGCAGTATTTATTGACATTGGTGACCAATTTAATTTGCCATTTCAAGTTGCTTGGGAATGGTGGGTTACCGAGGATGAGGCCGAGGGCCAATTGGACGTTGCCTTAAGTGTTCTGCCCATCGGTCCAACCTTCTGGATGACAGTGAATACTGGTCCCCATCTTTTCTGAAAACAATTTCATTACAGTTCGGTTGTCTGATACATTTCCTTGATAATTTAAAAGTTGCCTACTGTTACCTATTGGCGTTGCCTTTTCCATCTCCTTAGCTTTCGCCACCCACTACTAATCGCGATCATTGCGTAAGCTTTTAAACATCCAGCAGAATTTTTTTAAGTTGCTTTGCTCCTCATTCGTGTTTAGGACCAACAGGAGGTGTTTGCCGAGTATCTATCTTTAGTAGAGCAGAATGAAATCACCTAATTTTCTTCACATTATCGTTTAGTTTACTAGTAGCTATTACTGCTGTTTCAACAGCTCTTTTGAAATCATTCAAGCTGACTCGGGATGGTTACAGCGTACGTAGTTGACTAGTTTGGTTTTCTAGTGTTTTTAAAATGTGGTATTCTTACTTCTTGAGGGTACCTAAAAAGGAAATCAGGGTTAGTATGTTTATAGTGCCCTGGGGCGCAATCACAGAGCCAAGGGGCGAACTGCTTAAGCCGATCACGTCATGACCTTTTTATGGAAAGTTACGAAGTATTAGATCTGTTCTGTTAGATGCTTAACGGCCAGATACACGCAAATTCGTGAGTAAGGTGAAGTGGTGACATTTTTTTAGGTCTATCTTTTCAACTCCTTCCTCCTGTTAACGCAGCATCGCTGCAAATGCTGGTTATCCTGAGGAATACCTTACTGCTGTCACACAACACCGCCAGTCAGCAGTAGCTTCGCCCTCAGATCTCAATTTACTGCCTTTAGTCTTAGCGCCCCAACACACCTACTCGGCACGGCAGGACTCTAGAGAATATGCGTTTCCGGCCATATAGCTCGGTTGGGTCACTACGATAGGCAGCCCAAACCACCACGTCAATGTTACAGCTACGGTCGGGGACTGTGAAGTGATATGCCGGAACCTAAAGATTGTTTATCTTACGAGAAGTGTTTTATTCGTAGATCATTTCATATTTCTCGTTGTTTCAAAAGGCAACTTTTATTTCTGATTATTATTAGTTCCCCTCCTGCCCTATCCTCCCCTTTAATACATTACTGTTAGTATCTTATCTCTCATTGATGAACTATGGTTCCCATTGTGCCTACGTACTTCCAGTTCAGCTTTACTATTACTCTATTGTTGATAAATGGTAGTTTCCTAATTTGGTCTACTGTATGGTCTGATTCGATGTATTAGTTTAAAATTAAAAACAAAAGGGAAACCATTGTATGAAATAAGTATGATTCTGTCTGGTTTTGACATTTGTTTTTTTTTTTATATACAGCTTTTTATAACGCCCAACCGATAGTAAAACATTTTTGAACCCAACTATTAACCCCGGAAGAAAAGCAAACAAACAATTATTGCTTTTACGAGTAGGTACCTTTGTCCACTAATTCAAACAAGCTACCCCAGATTTTTTTCTACAAACCTATCTCAAAATAGATATCGAAAATTAATCTGAAAATGGCAAACCATTGAACTGATAATATCTTCAACGACATATATGTTATAAAAAGTCTCACTGTCAATTTTTTTCTTGAAGACTTTCTTTATCAGTATCATTTTGTATCACAAGTGTACTTTGCGCCTAGCATCTTCCAACAAATTGCTGTTCATTTGCGCTTTTGCGAAATGCTTTTTTCCTTGTGGTACCCTCGGATTTCTTTTCAGTATCCACGTTGTAAAAAACGGTTCGGTTGTGTACTCCAAAAAAAAAACCTAATAACCAATAAAAATACGGTATATTAGTATTTTAGATACACGTTGCAAGTGTGGAGCATATTTTCACCAAGAGTCATCATCAATGACTTACAACATTTATCACGATATATATGAGCTTACATCCGGAATAATCGACTGCTGTATAGGCTGACTTCAAGTAAGGCTTGGAAACTTATATAGAAACGTAATTACTACCAACCAGGATTAAGCACCGATATCGTATTAGTCGGCAAAGCAATGAATATTCCGCTGACAAAAATAAAAAGATAAAAAATCAATACCTTATGCCCCCCCTACTACCAACCCCGTTTGCCGCTGTAATGAGCCAGTAAAAAATGTTTGAATGTTGTCGTTACTTTTCATGGCATGTGGTAAAGACGACCTCTATTATGCAGAATAAGTACCTTAGAGTAAAATATCTCTAAATCATTTCGATATTTAAGCTTATTGTGCTTAATCGTTTTGCACATAAGGCATGTTCTTTATTAGATAGGAATTCCCGCCCCCTTCTAGCATGTGGTTTACTGTTTTATTTCATTGGAAGTCTCATCAAAATCGTATCTCCAAAGGTTCCCACCGGAAACTATCGCTTACGTGTTATCACCCTTAGTCGACTAACAACGTTCTTAAATTCGACCAATCCTTATCATCAGAAATTGTGAAAAACCCCCTATTTTCATAATAGTTCGGAATGAACCGCAACACGGTTTGGAACTATCTTTTACATGGGCTTGGATGTATCAACACGAAGTCTGTGTCATCAAATACACTTCGTCTATAGATTGAGTACCCACTTTGATAATGACTAAATGTAAAACTTTTCGATGTTTAGCCTTTAGATATTTTAGCCTAAGATGTGTGACAATGATGATCTCCAATAGTCCTTACGTGACAAAGGTATATTAAATAACCTCCAGCAAGGCTTTTACTCTATCGTAAATGACAAATACTTGGAAAGTCCACTAAAATATGACCAATACCCCCCCACGTTATGTAATGCGTCATACCAATAAACTAGTTACTGCGAGACAGGAGGTTCTAGGTCGGACCGTAGGGTCAGTAAAAATAAGCCAAAAAAATGTTGCAGTCGCTTAAGTACAAACCGAAAGCTGGCGACGTTTTTAAACACTTTGGAAGTCTTATGAATGTGTAAAATACCACCAAAAGCGTACAAAGAGTTAAAGAAACTTAGAAAATGAAACCATACAGACCAAATCAAGGTGACTTATGTTCTCTATCTGCAGAATGTTTATGTTCAACAAACTCACGGTCGGATTTTCTGTCACAGCTGGGGCTGACTTAATTAAGGTCTGGTGATCCATTTTATCAATTGGAGTTAACTGAGAGCATAAAAACTAACACAAATAGGTAGTTTACATAAAAATACCTTCTGGTTACGTTCATTTCTCCATCAGCAGGGCTATACATCGTGTAGTATGACAAGCGTTCCTGTAAAACACGTGATTCTACAACGAATGTTTAAGTCAAAATACAAATATTATAGAGTAAACTCTATTAATAAATGGAAAATTAAGAGCTGCAAAAAGAGGACAAACCGATTTGCGTGAAAATAGAGAGAGAAATAGTCCCTTAAAAACCGGTTGCGAAACCAGGTTTACAAGCCCCGTAATCCAAGGGAGCATTCAAGGACGATTGTAGGATGAAGGCAATTGGCAAAAAGGATAATTGGATACGCGAAAATCCATGATTTGATAGAAACGCAAAAATAATGGATAAATAGTTATTAAACTACGAATAAAGCCAATTGCTCTACGTACTACGGTTAAATGCCGTCTCATCCTATAATTTAATTACTGTTCATAAACTACGATATCGTAGTTGCGACTTGTAGTAATAAAAGGATTTGAATCGAGAGAATGGACTAGTTTCTGAATAAAAGATAATTAAAATCCAAGATTTATTACAATCCGTTACCTAATATACCCACCTTGAAATGATAAAACTTAAGCTGCTCAAGAGACAATGCATTACAGTAGTCTACTGGAAAAAGGAATAGAACTGCATGAAGTGGAAAAAAGCTTACTATCAAGTAAAGTGTGAGATAAATGGTTTCGAAACGAAATCAGTACCTTGTCTGGTGATCGTTTTGAATATACACCATTACCACATGAAAGTGGTATATTGGTCGAGTAAGATACGACAGTCGAGGAAATTAGATGGATGAAGAGTCAATGCAGTGTTGACCACTACAGGAAATTCAGGAGCAGATTATTTATTGACGGGCTTCGGCCACTGACACGTAAGCAACAGGTAAACACTAAAATCCATAATTTCTGCGCAGGAGCGTCGTTGGTAGACTGGATGAAGGTCTAGAGGTTAGAATGGTCAGAATCCACTTCCATCAGCCATGTAAAAACTATACGAAACCACTCACAGTGTGTAAGTGCCCCTTAGACCCTATCCACAACTAAGCTATGTTAATTCATTACCAAATACGTAAGTACTGCAAAGCTCAACAACAGATTCCACTTGCCCAAATTTTCGAGCGCGATTTTGTAAATGGGGACCCAATATATGTTCAATAGGAACTGAAAAAAGGCGTTATTTTATAAAGTACTTCCCAATCCCATCGATTATCCTTCTAGCTCATCGGTTTGACTACCAAAAAAGTCTCCAAAACAAAACAACATCTGATTCGATAAACTTTACGTGGGGCAACATACATCGAACTGTCCGGCAACGCTCATAAACTTTAGATACCCTTGAGATAGTGCGTGCTTTTCCTTTACATCACCACAGATACAGACGGTTAAATGAAATTAATGTGAAACCCTATCATACATTTTGCACTCTGGAAATCGGCCTCACCTTGGACATCCGTTATTGCGCGATATGTCGACATTTAGATGTCCAGGTCCAAAATTTGTGGGAGTTGGAATAACGTGTTATTTCTTGGTACTTGATCTTGTTCTGGGGTGATGTAACCCTCATCCGGTGTTAGTTAGACACTGTTAAATGTTAAAGCTACATTAACCTCGTAAAGTTAGCAAGAAATGGAGGAAATTAGTATTTTTGTAAATTATGTATTGAAGTATTATTTTTTCGAACTAATAATCCATCACTATGTTCTTAGGCAAGCCTTTATTTCGTTTCATTACTTTATTTATTTCTATTTCTTTATTTTGTTTTTAAATTTTAAATTCTACTTTTACCTTTTCTAAACCTGATAAAAAGGGTCTAACATATACATAAAAAGTTGCAAGATGCATGGCTCTTAACCACGCTGAGCACCAACCAAATGACACTTGACTCGACGGGAGGCTCCTAAAGGTGTGTAAGCTTTTACATTCCAGACCTGAGCGTCATTGACAACAAGGAAGATATGATGGGATATTAGGGAAGGATGTATAGCAAGGACAGCTTCATGCAGTTTAAATAACATCAAGCAGCTATCGCCCACAGCAAGGGTCAAACGTCTCGACACAAGTCTCAAGACGCTTCTATAGTGTGACAGGAAATCGCATGGGCAAAGTTACTTGAAATGATTTTGCCGTCAAAGTCGTATTGGGTAGGTTGATTGGTCGCGATTTGAGCGGACAGAATACCAGTTATCCGTATCTTCAGAGCTAAAACAACAGCATTATCACTTGAGTGTTTGGTAATGACGAGTTTATAACAAAGTTACTTGGATTTAAAGGATATAACAGTCTAATATAGTAAGTTAGGAAACAAGCATTTTCACTCTGAACGTATAGTGGCTAACACTTATTCCCCGACGTCACGGTTCGATTCTATGCGGGAAGTGTGTATGGGGTCCAACCAAGGAAAGACAATTCGACTAAAACAATGTCACATAGCATCAGTGTAATGGCCCCTGAAAAAGCCATTATTATAATTATATTGTGCAAAGTAATCAGTCTACTTCCGTGGGGGACATAAATACTTAAAGATAAATTGAAGCGAGAAAACGTGTTCGACAGTTATTTTTTGTCTAAGGTCCGTGGGGAAAGAACGACATAGGTATCAGACGATGATGAACGGCACAAACGTGATGCGGAGTCGCTCGTGTGAGTTGTTAGGAGAGACTGTTTTCATGAAATGCATACTCTAAAAGTGTTGAAATTAATTGTACTAGGGGCTATGTCGAGATGTTCATAGAAATTCAACGTCAAGTAGACTATCGTTCCCGATGTATTTACTCAGTCATAAAGTGATTAAATCCAAAGAAACGGAAAAACTAGGAATGGTTTTTGATCGTACTGTTAACTTTGCGAGGAACCCTAAATGATTGATTTATCAAAGGCCAGAGACCACTACAGTTAGCGGGCCTATTGTCACAAAGTTGCGACGAAGCGCCGTGATTTGTAGATGTGAACAAATGTTCATGCAGGTAAAAGTGATCGACGCCTTATCGAGGGGCTTTAGCTTTCTTTGGTGCTAACTGTGGCGTGCCAAGAGAAAATCACATTCT
>JALJAT010000553.1:0-12988 GCA_034768735.1 Schistosoma mekongi | reverse complement strand
TGGAAGACAAAAGATAAAGGTATATGCGACGCTAGGAACGATTCTGTGCCACTGTTACATAACGTATTAACCTGGATTATGACAATCACTTGGATTTCGATGGAGTGGGTATGAATACACCCAATATGGCTCAGACCAGAAGTCCGTGGCCCAAGATGATGCTATGGGACTAGTTTGGTTCTCTAGCTTTCTCAGGCCTACCTAATTATCAGTCATATCGGAATATCGCAGAGACGATAGTGGGAAGTGTAAATAACACAAGTTTGGATACCACAGCTAACGAAGATCTACAATCTAATTAACTAAGTAGACGAATTTCTCTAATACCTGGTGTCTTATTTTGTATTATTACCTGGGATCTGAGAAACACAAGCGATGTTTTGAAGACATTGATGATCAAAAAAATTTAGGAAACTTTCAATTCTAATGGTCGATATGAACGAAAGTGAACGTATAACATCATATTATGAATGTCTATTTTTACATGTTTAACTAAAAGCGATTCTATCAGAAGAAAATATTGTGACACTCAGGGACGAGGAAGGCTTAAAATTTAGCGCGTTGTGTAATCAACATTTTGTTTTTGTCTAAATAGCTATGCTTAAGTATAATTTATAGTGTGTGTAGTCGTGGAAACTACCAACGCATTGTATCGTTCGATCTATAGATCCTATTGGAGGAACGGAAATTCTTCATAACAGTGCTGATGACAAAACGGCAAACTCAAAGCAGTATGTTTTCATTTTAAACTTTTTAAACACATGATCACTAAACGAACCTGCTCATGTACTAATAAATTATAACTCTTCAATGATGACTCAGGAAATAGATAACTGAAATAATTTGTGATGTATGTCAAGTATCGAACATCAAAATGCAAACATTAACTTACAAGGCATCATTCCTGATGTGAGCCTGCTATGTTGACAATGAAAGACTTTCCAAACTATAGGGGGAATTTTAGATGATATTTATTTCCACGTGATGCTATGGACTGAAAATGGTTAGTCTCGATTGTTACATGTGAATCCTGAGCGGACGCTTCAAAAGACGGTAGTCGTAGGGATGATTAAGTCAAATGTGATTGACGAGTGGAATTAGGTACGGTTTCGTCCTATTCACGATCGTAACTAGAGTTCCTGAATGTAAGTGTTGATGTCACAAGTAGGTTACGTAGAAATCCACAACCTAGGGACAGACTCAGTGGGTGTTTGAGTGACGAAACAACTTAATTTCGAGTCCGGTGTAAATATTCTTGCTAGGTACTTGAACAGTCCGGCTGAGAATCCCAAACAGGACGAAAGGCTTATATCAGACCCATGTCAGCCACACACTTAAATACATAATAATATGTGTCGCCTGCTTTAATGAATACATTCTATAGAAAAGTTAAACCAGGACACTTAGAAACTATACAATTTCCTACGATTATCTTCCTCATTTTCAAAAAATTATGACCTCTAATTCTGATTGATTGTATTGCATAGTTTAACAATGGGGATAATTTGACTTATATTATTAAACCTTTATTTGAACGCCTGCAATACTTGAAGATCTAAACATGACATATAAGTGTATCGTATTAGCATAACAGATAAATATCATTTTAGTTATTCTATTTATCAGAAAAGATTCTCCTACATAGCAAACGTGTAGTTATTTATAGATATTACGACAAACGTCCTTTCGTCTGATTTTCTTTGAAGTACTTTCAAATAGTACAAAGGAAGAGAAGATGAAAAAAAACAAAAAGTAGGAATGTTATAATCAATATACTTTAATGTAAAACGTAGCGATGAACATAACAAAAAATAAACATAACTGTTTGTTTTAAACATAATAAAAACATCCTCTTGATCGTTAGTTTGGCTTGCATCTTTCTCGTTTTATTCCCAATTATGATTATTTACATGTGTTCAATTGACCTAGTATGTAGATGGAGGTTAAATAATGACCATACAGTGTCCTATGATAAGGTACATGCATGACAAAAGAAAGCAAACGATCGTCCTGCTGGGGACTCGTCAGATGGTGTACTAGATCCCAGTCTTGAGTTTACACTGAGATTCGAAATCGGACGAACCGCGTGTCCTGGATTTTGCATACAAGTCACAATCAATTAAAATAAACCGAGACTTGGCCTATGAGGCATTCTCCAGGTACACATGTAAACAGTATGAGAGAGCTTGACCGCGTTTCAGTCCCATACAAGGATCCAGGCGGGGAAGATCAATATGCATTCGAATTCAATACACAGTCGTGTAAAGAATTAAAGTAATGAATAAGGTAATTAGTATTACGTTGTATGCTGGGTGTGCAGTGAGTTACAAATGTAACAGTCTTGCTTTAACAAACTTTATTCAGCAAAGGGTCTGTTCATTGAATTCATTCACAGCTCGAATACAGTGGTAAAGATTGTATGAATAATGTTTATAAATATGGGTCAATTAATAAATCCGTATATTCACTAAGCTACATATTGGAAATCTGTCATGTAAGCGGTGTAGACGATGAACTAGCATTTGAAGGTCCAATTATAAACTGACCACGAAGTGAGATTTGGCTAACGAAATATGAAGGAAAAAAACAGCATTTATCGATAAATGTATAGTTCAAATAAAAAACAATATTATAGACCTCCAGTTCAAAGGTGATCCTGAGAGTGAAATATAAAACGCGGTTAGAGAGATTGTCTAGAAGGACATCCAGAACAATATGTAACACTAGTATGGCCTCAATTAATATGCATTTGACTGTGAAAAGATCAGTGCTTAGATTAGATATCGGTTCAATGTATATATGCCAATTCATTTGTTCCTGGGTAGTCAGTTATATAAGTCGTTCATTGGCCTATTATCCGCCTTATTCAGAGCATTTACTGGTATGGTTTAAGTAGAGTGGAACAACGGTTTCGATCAGTAAATAGCTTTTCTAATGCGATTGTAGATAGACTCAAAAAACATTTACTTCGATAATCTTTGGACATCGAGTTACAAATTCAAGCCAAATAATCAAAGAGGTGTAGGCTTAATTCGGACTTTTTTTTATATTAGAATCCTTAGCAGTAGCCTTAATTTCAAAAAACAGGAACTCTAATTCTATGATGTATGTCAGTATGTTAAGCATGATAATTTGAGTTTGTATATTATGTAAGAGCCTTTAATTTGAACGCCTTTCATATTGAAGATCTAAGACATGAATATAAGCTGTATTAGCGATTACAAAAGAATAAATATCATTTTAATTTATATATTTATCATTGAAAAAAGACTTTCTCTACAATTACCACCATAAAAAGTGTAGTGTATTATAGAGTACCGAAAAAGTACGTTCGTGTATGATTTTCTTTGATAGTACTTTAAATAGTTCCAAAGATGAATTGAGAAGATTGGGAAAAAAACTACATAAGATAGGGAATTGTTATTAAATAAATATACTTAATGTAAAACAAGGAACATAACAAAAAAAAGAAAAATAACTGTTTGTTAAACCATAATAAAGACATCATCTTGTCCGTTAGTTTGGCTGTGAATCTTCTCGTTTTATTCCCCAATTATTGATTATTTACATGTTGTTTCAAGTGGACTAGTATGTAGTGTAGTTAACATAATGGACAATACAGTTCTATGATAAAGTTGTTAAATGCATTACAAAAAACGAAAAGCAATAACGATCGTACTGCTTGGGACTCGTCAGCGGGATGTACACTAGATCAGTATTGATGTTTACACTGAGATTCGAAATAGACGAATTAACGCCTCGGGTAATGGATTTGCATTACCAGTAACAATCCAATCAAATAATACATGTATACTACGGCTCTAGTGTGAGTGGTAATTCTCCACGAGGCTAACATGTATTAGCAATAGAGACTGACCAGTTAAGTCATTACAATATCAACGGGAAGATCCATTAGTCATTCGAATCTATATAAAAGTATTTAAGACAGTACATTTTGTGGAATGTAGTATTAAGTTGTATGCTGGTGTCAGTGATTACAACTGTAAAGTATTATAAAAAAAAACTTTTTCAGAAAACCGCGGTTCATTGTTCATGAATTCATTTTTTCACATGTCTGTACAGTGGTTTATTTGGTTATTGACATAGCACCCTTAATAAAAACAATATGGGTCAATTAATAATCCTGTATATTCACTAAGCTTACACTATGGGACAATTGTCATTTCATCTGTTTAGGTTGGACGATGACCCTCGGCATTTGCCAGCCCTTCTAAAAATGCCCCCGCTCGTGAGATTTTTCTAAAGCCTAGCCAGGACAAACCGCATTCTCAGCTCTAAATGTATGTTCCAAATTAACCAAAACAAGTCTTATAGACTCCAGTTCAAAGGTGATCCTCGATTAGATATATTAAAAAAGCGTCTAGAGAGATTGTCTAGAAAGCATCCGAACAATATGATAACCTAAGTCTGGCATCAAATTAATATGCAGTGGACGTGAGAAGATCAGTTTCTTAATAATGGGTTCAAATGTAATATGCCAATTTCATTTGTTCCTGTGTAGTCAGTTATATAAGGTCGTTCATTGAGCCTACTTATCCGCCTATTCAGAAGCAATTTACCGTCTGGTTAAGTACAAGGCAAACGACGATCAGCAAATAATCTTTTCTACTGCATGTAATAGACTCCAAAACAAATTACTTCAGATTCATCTTTTGACAGCAGTTACAAAAATGCAGCAAATTATCTGATCAAGAGGGGTGGCCTTAACTGTTTGTATAGTAGAATCATTTAGTATCCCTTAATTTAAACCTGAGCAATGTACGAAACAATATTGTCAAGATCCCTTTTTTTGCCATGCCATAGTAAAGTCACTCTTCCTTACTTTTGCTGAGTTGATTCACGCCTCTCGTGCATGTAACTAATGACAATCAAAGTTACTTCAGTGCACTCTAATGAATTACAACATTCGCCATCCAGTCCACTTCGATCACTTTTATTACCGTATTGTTATATTATAAAGGGAATTTCATACCAAATACTCTTCACCCAGTTCATTATAAGATGCCCCCTTCAATTATCAATTGACGACAGTTTAACTAGAATATGTCTATATACAGAATATACGACTTGTACCAGTCTATGAAAGATGAATTCGCCTTGAACAGGTAATCCCTTCATTGAATCAAACTTATTTTATGATTAAACGATACAAATTTTAAGTGTAAAATTACCTTGAGGTTTTGTTCTAATATTCATATATCATATTAAGGTTGTCACGAAATATTAGGCTATTAAGTTGTCTGAAACATTTTCAAGTAGTCTTAGCTTAATGATTCCTTAGTAATCCCTATGTATGCTCATAAAAGTAAAGTAATGGACCACGGTGACAGTGTGCTAGTAAACAAACTAGGGGGGATGATGATTGTATGTCTACATATAAAAACATAAGGTTTCTAAAGTTAACGCTATTACGCCCATTTCGCACCACATCAGATTGACGTCAGATATAAGTAGGTTTATGGTGAGAACGTGTTCTTGTTATTTGGACCAATAATAAGACTATCCCGGCGTTAAGATTCTAACGGCCCGAGATATATTTAAGAAGAATGCGGTCAGACACATCTAGTGGAGAAGTGACAATTAGTATGAATTTTAAGTTTATCTATGGCATTTGAAAAAATACTTTAACATATAAGCATTTCATTTAGTTTACATTCAAAACAATGCCACCACTTAACCACATCTGCTCGATTCGATTAACACTATGAGTAAACCACTTAAAGCAAACATTCAGGATTAGTAGTGGTTAGTTGAAAACATGAACTAGTCAAGGATAAGGCTTCACTTTGAAAGTGAATTGACAATGAGGAAAACAGGAATTAGTCAAACACTTCATATCGTTTGACTACCAGTATTTTCATGCATATTGACTTTACTGTTAAGCGGGTCACCGATCAAGCGGAGCCTTCCCGATATCGATTGTGCATAATGACTCCAACTGTAGATTATTTCCACTTTAGCCCATTCCTAATATGAGACGCGCAAGTTGGTGAACGAAAGTGTCAGCAACTCAGACTTTCACATCTGAAAATTATTAGTTATGAAAGCCCTACGTTTGTTGTACATGGTGATAGAAATCTTTTCCGATTTGAATAATTTGCATTTGGTTGATTTCCATCTGTAAGAGCCACTAAAAACAGAATAGCTAGAGAGACATCCCCCTTATATCGTGTAGTTCTTCTTAGGATGAAGGAAAATATTGTAAGAGCACTGAACTGAGGTAATATCCTGTATATTTAGACCAAGTAACTTAAACTCAAATAACTATTTATTCAAGCCGGGACTAGGAAGGGCTATGTGGTGGGAAGTACTCGAGGTAAGGCAAAAAATATGGCATTTGAAATTCTGTACAGCAAATGCTATTTCTCGTCATCCGGCGTAGATTTTCGTCGATGTGAGGGCGGGGGGATTAGTTGTGATTCGTTTGTCTCATATTCCTCACAGATTGAGTCTGCAGCTGGGTACGAATGAGGTCAAGGAACACAATATATGCACATGTGGGTACGTAGGTAGGAATACGACAAAGACAAAAGGTGCACTAACAACATTGCGGAGAATGGAATGGTCGAAAACAGACGTCTCACTCAGAAATATCACTGGAGTATTTGCGGCATTTTAGGCATATTATATATCATATAACTATATATCATATCTATATATATATATCATACTCTAGTGTTATCCATAGTTTATTGTTCATGTGTTTCCCCGTGTCTACCAAAGTAGTTCCGAGTTCTAACGCCCCCGTCAAAGTTCGTAGTCGTCTAGGCTTTTTGGGCCATTTTTTCACCAGTATACCAGTATCATTTCACTAGTACAATCTCCACATCAAAAGCACGTTCATTTCCAAGAGGTCATACAGTGCTATGGTTCCACCTGTAGTAATAATTCATACATCCAAAAATGTGTCACGAAACTTCTATGGATACCTTTTTGCTGGGCAACCTTTTCCACGATACATATAAGCTCAAAAATCGTCACTGTACCAGTCGTAAGAGATACAGGAATGCAGTAGAAATAGATGATGGGTGAATGATCATTGAGGGGCAGCATAACAAAGCATACTACATCGATAGGGTTGTTAGGGACGTTAATCACATAAAATAACACATAAAATTTACAAATTCAGGTCGGAACAATAGTTACATAAGAATCGGTGTTAGACTCTTACAGAAAACTTAATACAAGTCCGTCTAGAATACGAAAATTCAACATCCAAAAACGAGATTACCCGAATCTATTGGGTTAAAAGCACAAAAATGATAAATTGTACAACTTAAATTTTAAGGATTCTGAAATCAATTTTTAACGTCGATGGGCGTGCTGCTAGAAGGTAATGTAAAAGGTATAAAGTATTTGTTTATGGTAGCTGGGAGGATCAATCGAGTGTTGTCGTTTGTCTAATATAACTGACGATATGACCAAGATGTAGCATCAATCATCATAACGCTATTAAGTTACAATTCTAGCTTTTGGGTAAATCACCAATGATGTGGTTCAATGGATTCCTATTATTTAGAACTTAGAATTAGTATAACACACCATGAATATATTATATTGGTGTTTTTGTTTTTTGTCTCTTCATTTTTTGAGTTTCGTTCGCGCCACGCGTGTTTTAATTTTGTGTGATGTTCTTGTATGTTTGTTTTTTTTTTGTGTTTTCTTCTTTTTATTTTTTGTTAGGTTTTGAATATGTACCAATAAAGAATCGATTAAATTTAAGTCTTGTAGACAGGCCAAATAGGATCATTTGAAAACGTTGAGCGTAGGTAGTCTGAAATCGGTTTCTACTTTCTATTCCGGAATATAAATTTTGTTTACTGTAGTTGGTAAAAGGGGAAAGTGTATAAATGTGTTTTGTTTAATTTATGATTGCGGAATATATGAAGGATAGCATACCAGGAACACTGGTTCAGTAATATGTGGAAAGGGATGGATGATTTAATACAAAATATTACACTGGATTGATTCAAAACGATAGTTTTATAGACACCCAGAACTGATGGACATTAAATTTGAGGACCACGCAGAGAAGATAGGAAAAATAGACAGAGTATTCTGCGGATGCATCGGATATAGAGGCATACGCGCTGTCGCGGCGGAAGGCGGAGCGACTAGGGGTAAAGCTAGCATGATACGATCGATAGACTAGCCTAATAGGAGCGACATGGAGAGGTAAGAGAGGGAGAGAGAGGATAGTGACATCGACTAGAGTGCAATAGGAGTAGGTAAGAGAACAGGAGTGTATGGAGCAGTGTCATATTCATAATGCAGATGCGTTAGGATGGCTTAGGCCCGTGGGCGAACGAGTTGTATTTTTCTGTTTCTTCGGGCAGATCAAAGACCCCTGCGTATGACTGCTTGGATTGGCCGCTTTCCAGTGGCGCTAATCGCGCGATCTTCTCCCCCCCCGGATATTGGTACGGACTGCGGAATTTTTTTCATATATATGACTCGGTAGATAAGTTATCTAGCTAAAGCAGGGAGTGTAGATCGACCTATACTCAATCTAACATAGCCAGATCATACAGAATCAACCAAATATGAACTGTTCAAGCGTTTCTTATTGAAGCAAACATAGATGACATTAAAGTTGTGACAATATTTTTTTAAATAAAAAAATAATTTCAAAGGATCATATAAATTGACATCGGTGTATCACTACAGATACAGATGTAATATTTTAAAAGATTTAAAAGATGGGCTTCATGATAAGGAACTGATGTTTGTATTGAAATGATATTTAAACCATTTACTAAGTTTACATACTACTTTATTCACTATTACGATTCTGTAGTCCTAAACATGAACTTTATGCATATTTGTCCTGTATGTGTGTAGGTGTGTGAAGGAACTGTGGTTTTTGACAAAATACTCATTATATTCCGCCGACAATTTAATCATATCATGCTTTTTCTTACTGTGCATTTCTGGTTATTCATTTTTGAACCCATGTGAGGTATAGTAATATTCTGAAATGAATATTTGACTTGAAATACTTAAAGTCAACTTAGGCCGTGAAATGATGATTGAATGCCTTTTGTTGGGTGATATAAAGAAATCTGTAATAACCATTTTTATGAGTGTGATTTAAACCCCACAATCCTTATTTTTTTTTTTTCAGATTAGTTCCTTTTGAAGTAGAGACCTATCATGATGGTTATGTGTTGCATTATTGTATTAAAATGAGAAAACAGTATTGATGGAATGGCAGGTTAATCAAGGATAACCATACTAACACCCCATAGTGTGATACACTAGTACATACTTTAACTGTTGTTGCATACGTCGTCACGATATCTTAAAATTTCCAGAAACGGAAACAAAAAGAAAATTTATGCTATTTGTTGTTGTTCCACTTTATTCACTACATTTGTTAAACTTGAATAAAATGCTTCTAGATGAAATTTATGAATTGGGTGGTACCAATGTTCTTCAATGTGAACCAGATGAAGCAAATTTTTTGAATGTCGATGATGGTTATGCATTGTTTCTCAGACTAAATGGTATCTTATCAAGACATCGCTAAAGCATTGATCTGGCACTTGAAATGTTGTCTATACCTGGTTCTACAAGAGTTTTAACTAGTATGTATAAGTACTCGGCACAGTAGGAACATTTACCTTTTAACTTCAAAATCTATCAGTTAGCATTCTCAATGGTTCGCCGTGTATTATGATAGATGATGATGTATAGATCTATTTTCCACTAACTTCTGAAACTTATCACTCTTTTTAAAATGAAATTACTTGAGATTAAAACGGCCATTCAAACCCTCGGACTAGTGGAACCTTATTGGGTTTAAACTTGTAATGTAGTTTATTTTCCTTAGTTAGAGGGAGGGAATTCCAATAGGATTTGTTTATTGTATTGGACCATATGTTTGATATTTAAGAACTGTTTGGTAAACAAAGACTTAGTAAAAATTAAAAATATTAAAATGAAGGCAGGTTTTGTTTATATCGCTTTTTAGTCGTTTTTGCTTGTTCTAGAGTTCTCATTTATGGGGGCGATTTTTCATCGTAATTTAGACTTAAATTAATCTTTGATTATTGAACCTTTCCGGTTCTCACACTTGTTTTGACATTAAAATACTGGGGGAGGGGACTTGAAATTTACAGTAAAACCTTCAACTTCATAGTGTCAATATTAACGTTGGGTGGATTTCCAGGATTGCAAAGTTAATTACCGTTAAATGTTCGCCCACGAAAGGTATTGGATAAATAACTATTAAACAATTTCATTAATAATAGCCGGATGAGATTTGTTTTTCAGTTTGTACTGTGGGTGAGATGTCCCAGTTCTATGTAGAACAAGGCCCTTTGATGTAAAAAACCACATATCTTAGTTGGGGAAAGAAAGTTAGCCCCCCAACTATAATGTAAAATATTACCCTTCAACATCTACGAGATTGTTAAACCTCCAGGTGATCAAATGATTTTAAAATAAATTTTCAATGATCATTTCTAAGGTTCGTCAATATGGAAGCTTTTGATTACTAACCCAAATGAGGGGGGGACATGATTTATGAGATTAAATTTTTCATCAGACCTTACTGTTAGAAGGGTTCAAATTAAGATTGGATAAACAGCTATTCCAAAAAAAATAGTTGTGCCAATTTACAAATGAGTCCCCACACATGTATGTTTTTTGGGGTCTTTCTCCAAAATTTCAGTACAACAGTGAATTTTTTTTAAAATGGGTTTTGGGTTTCCAGTAGATATTTTGTTTACGTAACCACGGATGAAAAAACACATCATTTTACGCTTTTACTTTTTAAACTCAATTACAATTGCTGTAAGGTTTTATAAACGGCAAAGAAAATAACCAATTTGTCAATTTTTCCAACTAATTTGAAATCTACTCTAAACTTCATTTTGCTTTTTATTATTCTTATATTGTGCAGTATGCGCGATTTTGTGGGGGATTTCATGTTAGGGACAATAGAGGTTTGATTTAAAATGATTTTGGGAGTATGGAAGGATCCTAGGCCCGTGGATTTTATGGTAACTGGCGGTTGCACAAAACCAAATGTTCCGGCTGGAAATTGGAAAAAATTTGGCTTAAGAACAACGTAAAGGTTAAAATTTGTAACACAGTATATAAACTACTTGGTAGTACTCTATTACTGCAGCACTAAGCTAATACTAATATACTACTAATACATAATGCTAGTACTGTCATATACTACTATTGTTGGATTAGAACGTGGAACAAAGCAATTCTTATTATTACCGGTGACAGTCTTCGTTAAAACAAAATGTCAGCCAAGCACACTCCTTTTGTCCCCCCTGAAAGGGGGAAAATTTCTTAAACCGGGTTAATAGTCAACACTGTATTTAAACTGGTTTACACTTATCTAGTTATTAAAACGTCAGTCACTACACTCTGTTTGCTTAGTTACTGAAATGAGCATGTTTTAAAAAACATGTACGAATGTTGATCAGTCATGAAAAGTATTTTTGGCCGAGTTTAAAAAATTTTCATTAATAGTAATTTAGGTGAATTGAATAAACTCCCGGTCGTTACAAAATTTACTTTCAAACAACAAGGTCTTTGCATGTTAAATTATGATCCATTTACTTAGCTTTAAATACTAAAAACAGTGTCAACTGGCTGTCATTTCTTTAAAGTGCTGGTAATTATGACTGGAAAGGCATTTCAGCAAGTCATTATTAAACTTTAGCGATATATGGAACTAAATAAATCAATTCGACGTTGTACTATTCAAAATGATGATTGAATTAAACAACTTGATACACATTTATTCGTCCTAGTTAGCTATGATAATGTTACTATTAATACAAAAACTGGCAATATATACTGTTTATATAGTAAAGAAATCGGTTTAAGACAGAGAATTGACAACACTATAATGACTAATTTTGTAGAACATTACTTAAGTTAGTTAACTCAGTCATTATAAATGATTAATAACAATATTATCCATTGTTAGACTGAAATCCCCTTACACTGTAGGAGAAACCGGGTTTTTAAGAGGAAATATATAGTGACTTCTGCCGAAGATTTAAACTGCTAATGAGACCATATGGTGTGTATTGGCTGAAGCTAGTTGGAATAAACTATGAACCTGCGTTCCTATGTACCGGAACTCGTAATTACTAAAAAAATCACTAAGACGTAAGGCAGTATTATATTCTGTCTATTCAATTTAGTACTGAGTGCTCTAATTGCTAAAATAGGTTTATGGTTCTCTATCGTACGATCTAACCAGCTAGTATTACTTAAAGCACCGTGACAGTTACAAAGACTAGAACAAGGATGCTAGTCAGCCATACAGTATTCAATATGAAGAAATAAGAGAAACTAAAAAGAACATGAATTCAATACATTTATCGGTTGTCTATCTTACTTTCTGGTTGGGTTTTGATAATTACTCAAAAATAAAGACTGTACTATCTAATCGTATCTATACCTCGCGTGCTCGAGGTTAATTACGTGTTCACATACTTAAAAGAGTATTTCAATTTAATCTATGTAATGTTGTAGGTATTTATGGAAATGAAAAAGTAAAACGTTAGAAGCAGAGTTTGAGCAGATTGACGAGAAATGAGAAGAACTGATGAGGTGTTGTATCAAAGGATAACCTCGTTCCGCTAGCTCAAAGACTTGAGCTGGTGAAGATGCTATGGATAAGGTCGACGTATGAGATTCGGGTAACATTTAGATTTATAGTTAAATGATCCTTTCTTCTAAGTTTCATAATATAGCGTTGAGCAATTTATTCAGACAAGGTGACAAGGTTATGACGTCTTGGGTATTGTAGGATATAACCTTTAAGTCAAACAGACTTGAGAAGACTAGTGATCCAATCAAACTCTCAAATATCATTAGTTGAAATTTTGAAAGAAATACGACATTTGTGAGGATTATCCTACTGTATTTGTTACAAGAATTTCAGATCCTTCAGTAATCGAAATAAATATATTTAGGGCGATTAATTTTA
>JALJAT010000552.1:0-12988 GCA_034768735.1 Schistosoma mekongi | reverse complement strand
GCCGCGTAAATGACAGCAGGAATTTCTTTACCAAGCCAATGCCAAGCATTCACTGAATTCTAGGGCCGGTGGCATAGAAAACCTCAGCCCATATTACCAATATCGTATATGGCTACCAGCACTTTAGTATAGGGTTATAAGCAAGGCCGGCCTAGCTTCAAGCAAATGGCCAAACATGGCTTCAAACCATAGTTCATGCCCCCGAAATATCATATCACCGTACAAGCGATTACAGCTTATTTGGAGATTTCATTTTTCGACATTTTGAGAACTGAGTTAGGGGTAAAACCAGAAACGTATTGTATTTGATCATGCCTTGGTAACACATAAAATCATACCACACAGTAACCTAATGACAAATCTAACATTGATACAGGAACAAAGGAAAGAGTGGCAGTGGAATGGGGAAAGTTGTATCACAACGGAAGTATGTATTCTAGTAATAAACAATCTATTAATAGTAAATATTACTAAACAGGAGGACCAGGTATGGGGAAAATGTTGACAGACATGGGAATAAAATGTTTTACAATTGTCACAGTTATGGATAAATGACAATAATTTTCTAAAACAGTTTTCGCAGATAATGAATCTCAGTAGGTGCTCGGTAATATCTTAAAAAACTCAATATTCTTGAAGTGTTAAAGAACCATATACAGAAGTCTGTAGAAACCCCAATAAAGTGAACCTAGGGCTGCAAAATAATTATTCAAACCTTCATCACAAAACCTTTAAATATGATGTGAAACCCAATCGTAACTTAACGTAGAGCATTTTCTCATTGAAATAGGACCCTTCCTTTCATAAAGTATCGATACCATTTAAGACCGACTGTCTTGTAGTTCAGCTACCAATAAGTGAATAAAAGTTTGGGAAATGTTTGAAATTTAGACTAAAACCTGATATGTTTTCAAAGCATTAAGGTTTTGGGGACAACCTATCATGGACCTCACAACCTTAACCAGTATCATGAGAAATTGGTAGGCTTACACCACATATTATCCCCATATGAATTTCAACAAGGCTTTCACTACATCAGGCTGCTGTGTTAAGCTATACACCTAATGTATTTAGGGAGAGGCTAACACCACTGAATAACATGATTCTTACTGACTTAAAATAAAAATTAACGATCAACTTTAGGGTGTCGGCTTGGCAACGATGTTTAGTGAGGTGTCCCTTCTTTGGGCTAGGTTTTGAACTCATGGTATTCCTGTTTGTATATAGGTTAACAAGATCATCACGAATAGTTAATTTTGTTATACGTCTGTGATGTTATCAAGATAAAGGAGCCATACAAACAATTCAGGGGCTCAGACTTACGAAGGTCTTAGAAATATTATAAAGAATGGTATTATATTCGAATACTGCATAGAGGTTCTCTTAGTGGATTTGACGCAATGATGAGGAACACGATGCAAAATACGACATAGTGAACAAAGTTAAGCTCTTCATGTAATCTAGATGTTATCTTTAACGGAGATTTGGAAACTACTACACATCGTAGCCTGTTCCTTATATTTTTATACAGGAAATTTTAATTAATGCATATAGTCTTAGTCATGATGTTACATTCCTGAGCTTGAATACTGTTTTTGAACAATCTGAAATTAGAATACGGACTGCTCTGCTGTCTATAAAGCAACAATAATCAGTTGGAAAAGTTCAAGTTGTTTTCCTGAAACCCTCGAAGTTAGTATACGACGGCATACTAAGTAAACTAAACTTATTCCTGTCCCTTTCTCATAAAAAACCAGAGGAGGACCATCACCATCGTCTTTGAGATATTTATTAATAACTTTGAACTTGACGGGTAACTATTTTCTCGAATCCTAAAGAACATGAATTTCGGAGGATACTCCACAAGAAAATGTAGACAAACGTAAACCAGGTCGTCTACCAGTTGAACTAAGACACTGCATACGACAAGGGCAACATTGCAGAGACTTTTTTACCCTCAAATGCAATCAACATCCTTGTTGTACGACACATGATAAGAACCAATACACTGAGAGATTTCTATAACTAATACTAACACAAGGCCATCTGGACTTGCTGTCGTTATTAAACTGGTAACGAATTTCCTCCCTATTGGCTCTTCATATAGGCCACTACATCAATATAGCACATTATTTCTATCAGATGAAGCGTATTATTAAAAGAATCCTGAATTCAGACGTATTTGCCTTGTGAATGATTGAGTATTCAAAGAATAAAACGAGGTTGTTCATTCAACAATTCTTTATCAAAGCGATTACACAATTCGATCCAATAAGTGATTGTACACTAGTTAACCATGATTGTGTTGCAAACATTTTCTTGTATATTTCGCAACAACACTATAGTAACTACTCAACAGGACTCTCAAGTTAGGGGGAAAATTATATTATCGTTTAAACATCGTTTTTCATATGTATGCAGGTAATAACAGAATGAAATAGGAGTTGCGTAATTCTAAGGTTCCTGACTGAAAAGGGGACGTTGCTTTAACTGTAAAGTGCTGAAGAAATGGGTGAAAAGGGAATAAACAGTCAATTATAATAACGCCTAGTACTTGAAAAAAAGTGTGAGGTCATGTGGCAACGAAAACTTTAGACAACTAAAAGGTGATTTGAGAAAAGTAAGAAAGTCCGTGGAACTATGTTGTAGGCCAAGGTAATTTTAATTGAATGACTAATTCCTTTGTGTAATAAAAACACGCAATTGTTCAGATGTATTCGTGTATCTTCTACACTAACGTATCATTCCTGAATTCCTAGGATAAGCCTTAATGAGATGTTTGGATAGGCTTTTGACTTCCGTTACGTATGAACCCCGTTGATATAATGGTGTTACTAATATTGTGAGAATAGAGTTCTTTTATCTTCTGTCACTTATAAATGATGAATTTTCCGGATAAGAAGGTCCAATATAGGCGGGATTCATAATCCTACGTTGAATGTAATCATATAAGGTGGTTTGAGTTAGTCATTTTGGTCTTACATTATTCACTCTACCATATGGTAGACTAGAAACAAAATATGCACAATCTTCCATGGACTGACACTGTTGCGTGTGTACAACACAACGGACTCTCTCGTGTACCTACAAATGGCCTTATTTTAACGAGCTAGCGTCACCTGTTGTGCATGGAATTTCAAGTAATGATGCGAGCTTCTTTTTTGACAACTGTTTGTTGAACCAACCATCATTCATTTTTGTAGCAGGGTGTTTATTTTTTCCAATTTTTTTTACTTAGTAGATCATTAAATCCTTTTCGGGGGGTTCGTCTTCTAAAGTTTCATTATGATAACGCCATATTTACAACTCGTAAACCGACACAGTTATGAAGGAAAAGGTCATAAGAATACTGCTTCGTTTGTCTTTACCCTACTCGCACTGCCGTTCCGGTTTGATAACACGTTCGGTGCAAAATGCTAACAGAATTTCCCATCATCCATCACTGAACTGACTGCTTCTTGCGACTGCTTTTTGGCTTCATTGGAAAAGCTTTTCATTATATTCCCTTTCTTCCCCGTCCAAAGTGTTTATATAATTAATAAAATGTAATTTCATGTAAGTGGAATAGAAATTCTCCGGTCACTCATTTACCCTTTTCATAGCACGCAACATCGCCATAATAGAATCGACGATAGACTTGTTTCCTTCTAAGTTTTGTCAAAGCTATGCAACTGAAATCTTTTAAGCATACGGAATTAGATAAAGAATTGCATCTACTTCTAGGACGAATCGCTCAGTACGCAACTCCCAGTGATACTTCGGAAGACGATTCAGCTTCGATTTGCTATATGAGAAAGCGTGATCAACGGAGTTCAAACCATGTCGACTGTAAGGGGTAGCTAACCACTGTCTACGGATGAATCGTGGCGAGAACATTTTACTAAACTGATTGAGTTAGAAACTACACACCTGTCGAAAGCTAACACAGCAAACACACACCCAGGTTCGATTGTCCTATTGGACTCAGTGTCATGCCCATTTACTCAGGAATCTCTAGAAGATAAAAAACAGACAGACAGGCGTCAATGTTTCCCTAGCGTTCATCTTAGCTTATCTACTACCTCAAAAACCAATTCTCTAATACCACTATCGCTGAATCCAAAATGCTTAACTAACTTCTTGATGTATAATATATGTAACATTTCACCCTTAGCAACAAATACATAATTTTTTTATTTATTCCACTCTCCTCCCTATCTATCACATATCACGCTCTATGTTTTCCATTTTAATTAACAACAACAAATGTATGTTACGGGAACAACAAAATACATTTTTATGGTGATTTCTTTCTATCAATGAGAAATCAAGGTACACAAGAAAATTTTATTATTACGGGGTGTGTGTGGGTGCGGGAGGGTAAGTGGTGGAGGGAGTGAGTAGGGAAAAATCAACGTTTTTTGTCCTTCTGCCACCACATCCCCCTCTCACAACGCCACAGTCTATTTATTATGCTTTGTCAGCTTTTGACCTTTTCACCTTATTTGACCAGTTGATTTAATATTGAAAAAATATTGGGAAGTAATCATCGACATATTATCATTATCATCGGCAAAAGCAAATAGTTTTTCTTCGCCATTCTATAGTCGTCATTTCTATTATCCTTAATTATCCAAATTTTCTTTTAAATTTCTACTTTTAATGATTTTGTTCTTTATTTTATATGTATATTAGAAGGTGTTTAGTAGTTTGTATCTTCAATCAATGATTGGTTACCTAGGTGACCAATATGTGTTACCGTTTTTTTAGTTTTAGGTCGGGTGTGTCTGTTGAATGTAGCCATCAAGGCTTGCATAGTGTAGTACCGATAGCCCCCTCGTAATAATAATGACAGTGCTTAGTAACCGATATCCCCACCCTAACTACTCAACCCAAGTATATACTAATGTTGATTATGACTCTCAAGAACATGATCAGTTGAACAGAAACATATTAGCTTCTGTAGGAGATACGATGACTTCTTTCATGAGAAGAAAATGTCATTGTACACATACAAGGAGTGGGTCACTGATTTATCCTGCAGAAGCACTTATAGGGAAGAGAATCTCTAGACCCGGGCTCGCCTCTAGGCGTTTCCCAAAACATCCCACTTTTTGGGGATGACAAAGAAAAGGAATCTACAGTTAGTGTCACTGCTGAGAGGATCCCGCCAACGTATACAACGATCACATTTAGAGTTCGTGTAGTATTTTTTTTTTTTTCTTTTGCGCTGTAGTATCTTAGAGGAAGTCGCAAGCCTCCAAACGTAGAAAACGCTAAGCACAGGCTAAGTTCACAGAAAATAATAAGCTTCAAGTAAATTGCTGACAGTTGCTACTCAGCGCGTCCTGATTGTGGTAAGACCCCATCTATGCCAGTAAAGATCAATAAAGCTGAAGCAGAAAGACAAAATATAATCCATCTATCTGTATTATAAATACAAAACAAAAAAGGCAATCTGGGAAATACATTAGCTCGAAACGACAATCAAGAACAAAAAGCGTGCAACTAATCAACAATCACCGAGCGCTGAAACACTTAACCGGTTTACATAACTGCATAACTTGAAGTGACTAACCCCACTGACTCTACCTATTCTGAAAGCTGCCCCTAAATGCTAAATGCCCCCAGTAAATCACACTCGTAGATAATCTATCTGAAAAATTAGTACAACCTTCCGATAAACCAGAGTGACAGAGCCACGAGCCGACAAATAGTAGCCAAACACGAATCCAAACGAAAGTAGCTGCAAAGCTGCTTTGCAACCTCTCTTCAAAAAGGATTGAAGGTGGAACGCTTACTTACAGATTGGACAATAAAGTAACCATCATCAAAATACAGAGAAAAGTTATAATATGCATCGTAGAAACTCTAGAGGCACTCATTCCCAACTCCAGTTACGAGAATCCTCAACAAGGCTTTTTTGAACCGAGTGAAGTACTAGTTGATGCAGCCACTTCTAAATCACATCTGGCTACTCCCATAGATGATCGTGTAAACCACGAACCAAAGGGCGGGGGGGTGTGCCTCTACCTAAATCATTTGTGAACAATCCATTGATTAACTTGTAACTCCTCATTTTAACACCATCATTTATTATTTGTCCCTTGACCGTGATAACACCTTTGACGGGGTGTGCTACCCCCTACCAGCAAACATTATTGAGCTTCTCTTCGATACTACCGTGTACTTGAGAAGACCAGATACAATGAAAAATCAAAGCGGGACTTCTTATTTACGGACTAACACATGTGAATCGTGTGAGTACTGGGTCATCCTATATTTATTCGAGTGAATGACTGGCATCAGACAGAACTTTTCTACCTCCCCACGTCCACTTCACCCACACCCCTACTCTTTTCGTTCTTTTTTTTTTTTCAGTTTCGCGGTAATGACTGAAATTATGAAATAACCCGAAATACATCCTTGAACCAGCTGGATCATAGATTAGAGGATTGGAATTAGCTCTCACACCTGATTACATACTCTGATCATGCCAACCTGATTAATAGTCAAGATTCTTATGCGTGGTGGAAAATATGAATTAGCAGAACAACACAAAAGGTAAAAGCAGCACTAGCTACACACTGAAGTAGAACATATACAAACTGCAAATAGCTGTTAGCCTAACTCCATCAGAACTCTCAATTTATGATCGTAAGTGGCCGCTAGCGTATCTGAAACTAGAGAACTACGATAAAGCATAGCAATTCAAAGGACTTGAAGATTTAGCAAGACAGTGTGTGTTAATGATAATCCTTATGCAGGGGTGGTCCACTACCCCCCGGATTTTATTGGTCCTTAACAACTATCAGTACACCCCAGTGTTTACAGAGACTAATTCACAAACATTCTTTCGAAAACGAAAGAAACTTGAACGAAGACTCATAGGGTATGAATTATACCGTATGCGTGCAAGACATCGCTAAGACGTGACTCACATCTACAGAACCTAACTTCGAATCCTCAACATTCCTTCGAAGAAAAAAAAGTGCCTGACAAAGGAGAGACTCGATACCACAACTCAAACAAATGAGAAGAGAACAACACTTGGGAACAAGGTCGAAAGGGAAGAGCTGAAGGAGACATCACATTGATTGGATACATCTAGTCTTTATGCCTTACCTCCACGAGAATAATTGCGGATGAATTTAAATGTGATGAAATATCGTCTCTATTCCCACCTACTATCAAATTGCTCTACTTCATATAGGTGATTCAACACTAAGGCGACTTATTCTATAATCATGTTGTTGTTTAATATTAAGTTTAACAGACCTCCCCGCCCTGGAAACATACTCACCACCTCCCCCCTCATATTTGTCCTATGATATTACATTTTAGTGTTACGAATATATACATGAAGTTTAGAGTTCCGATGTGTTCTCTTTCTCACTTTTTTAAGAGACCGACCAATGAAGAGCTAGGAAATAAACATGATTACAATGATTTTTCTCACTTGAATTTAATTAAAAAAAACAAATATATCTTAAATATGTTGATCCTTGTTGTATCGATGGTCTGCAAGATGGGTTTAACACTAAACTTTCAGGTCGTTAGCGTTATTTATGTAGTTGAATTCAGGTAGGTTGGTCTGGGCGTGACAGATATTAACTTTAGTTGTTTGGTATTCCCTCCGGTCATCGAACAATGCTTGTTTTAGGTATCGTTGCGGGTCCTTAACTAGTGAATTGTGAGTACAACGTCCTGTCATGAGATTATAAAAAGCTCCTAAGTCGATTGCCCTAAGAGGAATCGAAAGGTAGGCAAATTGCTGGGGAGGAGTTTCGTATTAGATAAACAAACAAACTGTTCAGGGTTTACGGGTTTTATAGTATCGAAATGCCCACTATTCTGTTGAACGAATACAAACAATTAAAAACGTACTGTAATTATTGTTAGAGGCAAAATTATGAGGATTTGAAAAAAAATATTAGCTGATCAACCATTTTAACCACTCGGGAGTAAGAGTAAGTCGTTATGCATACACGGTGCTTTTACATGATAGGTAAATGTAGGTTAAGAAACGAAAGTTCAGCCCTTAAAACCTGATTACATGCGTACTTCAGTGTAAGTTGCATTAATCTGTTGAGCAAACCGAGATCACCACCAAAATAGTAGACAGTACGTTATTACTCCACATGATTAATTAATTAAAAAGAAGAGGAAAAAAAACATATCGATAATCATTAGGGGAGGGTTTTGGAAGGGAGGTTAATTGTAAATGGTGATATCACAAGGTAACCGTAATCAGAAGAACCATTGCTCCTCTAGAATTCCACAGTAGTAGTGTGGGAAGGGTGACCCAACCCGAGGGCATGGAAGAGATCGCGCCACGGTATCAAAATTGAGCTGAGTGTGGACTATCAGCGTTAGGAAAAGACTCAGTATCTAATGGTAAAGCTTCCGGAGGAGCACAGAAAGGGTCCTGGATCTGATCCCGATGGGGGGGTGGATGCGCACTGCTGAGGAGTCCCTACAAGACGACCCGATATACCCAGTGCACAGGTGATCGATGGTTGAAGTGGTCGTTCTAGATTAAACTTATGGTATTAATAAATACTCCGATTATTTAGTTCAGGGAAGCTGTGTGTGTAATAGTTAGTTAATGAAATGGTATATAAAACAGGTCCTATAATATGTGGTCGACGACATATGTAGACATAATGAATTTAGTCATCGTCAGTGAATATTGGATATTACGATTCGAAATACTTTAGATGGATATGTATAACACGAATAACGAATTGAAAGTTTTCTCATATCAACTCAGAATTAATGGCAGTATCCTTTTTAGTAGATTCCCTTCTAGTGAAAATGCATGATAACCTGCAAATGATGGTTTGATATTTCTGACTATCAGTGTTATTCGTCATTATTTAAACTACTTCGACGACTTCTATGTATGCCGTACTCTACGTTGGTTACAAACTGTGTGTGGAATGCAATGTTAACATGAGGGTCGGATTATCATTTAATTTTAAAAATATAGCAAGGTCACTGTAGTTTTATATAGTAACATTATCATATAGTGAATGAAGATATCCTAGTATGGTGCTGTTTGTGATTCATTGCAAGTGACCTCAGCTAAGTACAATTGAAATGCAGGACGTTGCACTGAAAACAGTTTCCTTCCTTGAATAAGTTTTATAGTGCCCAAATTACAGATTTTTGAGGCAGACCCATTATCATTAGGCGGATTCAAGTAGAAGCTTGATCATTCAGAACCACTAGGATGGTGGATTACATTTGTAGGATTTTGCAATCTATTGAATTTATATAACTGGTAGACGATATCATTCAGTCAATAGTGATAAACGTCTTAGTCCTAAATTATTATCTTATTCACAAATTGAGCATACAATCATGAACACCAAACCGGGGGCAATGGTGGTTGATGTTGCAGGTTGGCCATTTGAATTAAAGTTTCTGGCTTGATCCTTGATATAAGGTCGTTGAGTGACCAATAGCACTGAGATGTAATTATGCACGAAAGTAACCACATATCACTTAAAACACTGTCTGTGTTGCAATGGGGTCCAGCAAGACGAAACTGTGACGAATAAAAAGAGATGACAGACAATGTGGAGTACTTCTAAAATAAATCTAATATGGGGTGTTTCCACCGGGTCTATCTCTGTACTTCTGTAAAGCGTATTCTGATTAAAATGAAGACCAAGAAACATCTTTAGAACAATTTGGGGTCCTACCCTTATTCTTCCACTATCGAATGTGTGTGCGACAATAATGAAATTACGTCGAATTCAACTCATTGAAATTTATAACAGTGAAAGCGTCCTGAGATCCACGAAAGATGGGAACATTAGGAGGGTTGTATGAATGTTATTTAATTACAGTCTTCATATTTGTACTTAAGAATACCGTAGTACCATCAAACCGATGACGTGATAGTATATTCTTACAGTTTTTTATCAGTGCAACAATGTAATACTAAAAAAAGGCAGTACGTGACCGCGAAACTGATTTCACTATCGATCGATTATTCAGCTTGAAAAAAATCAGCTAATAACTTGCATATGGTCTATCCCGTATTTCCTTTTGTTTGTCGCAAACACTAAACATATGAGATTGTGTTGACAGAGTGATGAAATGAGGTGGAAACAGTGATACCTTCCCTGGTCAGATAATCTGATCCCTTATCATTATGTTTAGTAAGGAATATGAACTAATGCTGTACACTCAAAACCAAGTCATTAGATTCTAAGGAATTTACAGTTCGCTAATCCCCAATCATAGGATGAAGTTAAAATAACATCTTGAAGGATTTTAATTATAAATTCATCAGTTATCATATGATTGTAGCGAATTAAACCTCTGGTCTTAGAATATGCTAAAAATTATGTTAATACTGTTTAATAATAAACAGTAGTATTAGTAATCAGTACACTAATTACATTGATCTAACTTTAAACATAGTTAACTAGTAGATGATAAAAGTAGTATATTAATGAGAAGCTACGGTAACTATATATTCATAATTAAGAGGTTGTAGCAGAGTTGCATATGACCCATATTAATTAATGATGGGAATGAGATAGGAGAACGTATTGCTGCTGTCTCAATTGACACATGATGGAATAATTCAGTGAGTCAAATTCATTTATTTTTTGTTTATATCAAAAATATTACTACATCGAAGTTATTCTATCTATATCATTAATGAAAAGAGAAACAATTGATAGAGCGTTGAAACGTATTCTCAATTACGTTCCAATGGCATTATGATGTATACGCACATGAGGTAAATCAGTAGTTATTGAATTTGAATAAAATCACCTGTCACTAGAAACAGTCCTATGTTGATGGTGTTTCCCTCTGTATGTAGCATTATATATATTGGTGCACTTTTGTTTTTTAATATAAATTACCATATTTTAAGATTGATTGCATCAGAACTTTGAAAATCTTTGTTTCTATGGTATCGCTTTCAGGAAGGAGACATCGTTTTGCGTTAACGTAAGGACAGGCAATTAACAAGTAAATGTAACATTTAATTTATTGTGGATTGATTACATTTTATGTTGTTTAATAATAATTTCTAAAGGAAGATAATATATACATCAGAGTCAATCAATCAACAAAATCAATGCATGTTGCACATCATGTGGAGTGCTAACCTCTCACCAACCCCCCTCTTTATCCGGGCTGGAACCTGCAGTACCTACCAATTTAGTGGGGATAGATAAGGTCAGCTCTAAAAATGCATTTCTCACTCTTACTCCACGGATTTCCATCTCATAAGTAAGTCCTAACGATGATCTCCCTCCAAGCACTAAAAACAATTTATATGAAGGTGGCCTGGACTCTCATCAGGTAGTTATCTCTGGGAACTTAACCACACCTTCCCGCATCAGATCACCTCTTATGAGCTTCTCATCAGTTCGTTCCTGATAACAACCAACACATTCACCATGGTGTGAAACGAATAGAGTGACCATCCCTCCCACAACCATAACAGCACTCAAGAATCTTGATAAGAGATGAAAAGAGTGTAGTTACGTTTTTACCCATGATATTATGAATTATGGACGCATTCTTGGTATCAAAAAGCAGAGAAATGTAAGATTTTTTCACTTAAATGCATAAATATAAAGTTTGCTATAATAGTTGGTAATCAACAGTAACATTGTATCCAGTATCCTATTTACTACACACTGTGAGAAGTGTACTACGGCAAGTGTTTTGGGATCTTTAGTTGTCAGCCAAATCAGTACAACACTTTACGAGGATAGGACCATAAAAATATAAGTTTTATCATTAAAAAGCATTTATCCACCTCGGAGTTCCATTAGAGAAACTCTTAGTGGAACTACCGTACTAATATTGCTAGCAGTCAGTGATTACGAAATTAACTTTATGGATTCTGTGTTGCAATAGTCTTGAGTTGATGCTTAGAAATGGGTCTGATAAAGAATGCTATTTTTACCCGACATCATCCCCTTACAATGTACAAAACTATCTATCATAAAAGGCTTTTTTGAAGTCCTAACTGTACACTTAACGATAGCTACTGCAGCCACCTATTTGAAAGTAACTCATAAAGATTGATTAATTCCTTATATTTTGAATCACTTCTTCATTTACATATCATTCAATGCTATAATTTGCATGACATATCATCATTCTCTAAAGGTTAGCTATCATGTTTGTTTTATTCTCTCTCTAAGCATGAATCTACAATCTGTCTTTAGCCAATTTAGTTTTCCTTGAATCAGGTTGATTAAATATGACTTATTATTAGTAAAGACTATTCATGTGAAGCAACTACTCCGTATGAGCTTAAGGTTAGTAGATTTAATCTAAAGTGTATATCTATCATTTACAGATACAGTACATGTCATTACCGTTTTAGTTAACATGACATATTACTACCTTAAAAAAAATCGATTTTTGTGTGGACCTTATACATTGATAGTAACCATTCAAATCGTGATTACCATCATTAGGCCTAAATTTGAGGGTCAACCACTCCTACCGTAATGTATGAAGATGAATTAGAACAATGTGTATAAAATTTGATTACATAACATAAGTCTATAGTTTAGCTTTGTACAAATATGAACATTCACGGTTTTTACTTTGTCATCGTTTCTAGGTGAACGTTTTGAAATCTTCAACATTTCATGTAAGAAAGGCATAAAACATTTTTTATTTCACATTACTGATTACTAACATTAAGGTGTGATAGTAGTATGTGAGTTAAACACCAAAAAGCCTGGAAGTGTTATACACCTTTATTCTTGAATACTGTCTTAGTATGAAACTTTTCAGTAGCCGTAAGTACCATTGACTCCGTCAAAGAATTGAATATGCATTACAAATTGATTGAAAGTCCATTCTCCGATTGAACTTTCAGCTACCTATGTGTTTTAATGATTTGGTATTCACTGTAAAGAATGTAAAAGGGTTAGATCTGTGTTTAACTCAGTTTCATGTAATCTTTACTATAAATGCATTAATCTCCCTAAACAACCTCATGACTCCTCTC
>JALJAT010000551.1:0-12988 GCA_034768735.1 Schistosoma mekongi | reverse complement strand
GATAGCGACTCGAAGATTTCTGTGTGAGTATTGCCGTCTCTCCAAAATGCGAAAATGCGAATCGATGGAACTAGGGCAGGTGTTGCACATGTTAAGAGGAGTCAGTAGAAGGCAATGGAATACATTTGACTAGTGGTGGATAGGGAGAGGATATGAATGCGTTTTATAGTGGTAGAGTAGGGGTGGCGGTGGTAGTACTAGTAGTAGTGGTGTAGTGGTTTTATAATTAATAATAATATTATTGCGGCGCTGATTCTGCGGTGGTGATGATGATGTATTTAGTAGTAGTAGAATTGGCATTGGTGTTCTGGTTAGGTTGTTGTTGGTTGTAGGATAGCAATAAAATATGTGTGAGGTTGGCTTATCTGCCTGTAATTGGTTGAAGTTGTTGCGATGCGAATGGATTTGGAGGATGATGATGGAGGTGAGTTGTAGATGTGGTGCATGTGTGTGTAGTGTGCGGGATTATGTTCGTTGTTTATTGATGCGATGAACTGAGAGGATAGTGGGATGAATCTAGTAGTGGTTAGCGGGCGTGCGTGTAGACAGTGGGAGGAATGTGACTGGTAGGAATGTCTTCAACCGACATTAGCCTGGAAAGGCTGCAAAGAAAAAATAGCTTCGATCGGGTCGAGGTTCTTACCATGCAACAAATCAGAAGAGGTCAAACCGTTGACGGGTACCTCAACAAAAGTACATCAATCAACCCAAACAACCATCAACCACCTCATTGGAAAACATCCATTTGCAAAAAATAATCACCTCCTCAACATAAATACCACTAAACACAGGGGGGGGGGGAAACCCAATCAAAACCTTTCAAATATTCTGGATAACACACACAATATCATCATACTTTTCATAACTATCGTTACTATTCCTGTTATTTGTTGGAAAAACCAAACAAGGGGTGTCTTTGTTAGTTCAGGGTTTCGGCGTTCCTCAAATATGGAAAGTTTAGTCTATAAAATTGGTTGATTTCCATAATAGATCCATAACGCGTCACATTAATCTGTTTGTCTAGATACACTGGGCGTTTGTCAAGAGGAAGGGTTGGTATACTAGGCAGTAAGCACGTAAACTGCGTCCGGAACAGACACCAGAAAAATCTTTGGCAGCATACGTTGCATCCCCTTGATTAGATCCGAACGCAATTCCTAATTTATCTATTATCACGATTCTTAAGATGATCAACACGTCCAGTTGTAGACCAACCAATAACACACGCTCATCATTCTGCATAGTGTTTTTATCTAGGCCTATGTTTTGTTCTGCTACATTGATTTTTCAATCACTATTAAAAATGTTTTATAGTTTATGCTTCAGATTTATGTTCATGCTACCATTGCCAAGTATTCGACGTCAAACTACGTTTATTTTTAACCTCTAGTAAATTCTTAAGCTTACAGTACCATTTTGAACCTAGCATTTTAATCATGAATTTTAGTACCTCCGTTTTGTTTTGCTCTTTTCGTTTGTCATCTGATATAGACTCTGGCGGGTCACAAGTACTGTTTAGGTTTCTGTTTTTTGCATCTTTTCCATGCTATTCTATTCTTTGCAGACTGGCCGTTGAAGTTGATCGGCGGTGTTCTACACAAGTCGTTTTTTATGGATGTTGTTAAGCTTAAGAGGCCTTATCGAATTACAGAGGAGAAAGTTCAACCGAAAAGAAGAGCGACACGATAAGTAAAACTAAAAAAGCTCCAAGACTGATGACAAGTAACGAAAAAGGCTCAAATTCTGAGAACACTCCAGTCGTCGTTTTATAACAAAGAAAACGCTTGTGCTCACTATTGTAAATATGTCTTTTCCTTAGTCGTTGTGTAACTACTAGTCAACAGCACTAAACCATGAACGCTCAAAGCAACGCATCACCGAATCGTCCGTCTGTATTCGAATTTGATGTTTTGATGGAATACTTCAACACTTGAGAAATAACCATCTACGCTCAACCCGCTTCTGTGAAGAATCTGGAACTGGTTTAATTTTAAACACCTTATGGTCACTGCTAATAGGTTGCTCCAACAGTTATCCATACTTTATCGTCACTCCATCTAACGAACTACCATTTTCAAAAGTGCTTTATCAAACAAACGCAAACGCTTGGAACAATTAATTCGCTTCATGGGAAAAGGGAAAAATGAAAATAAGGTAACAAAAAATCAGTGGACACTTATGAATTCTATGTGATGGTTTATGTAAAATACCCATATTACAGTTTTTTTGATTGATTCCTTTGGAAATATTATCGAAAAAATCGTCACTAGTTACCGACAAATTCTTGTGGTAAAACCCCTCGAAAGACTACACTTCTTAATGTGCTGAAATTGATTAAATTCTTTAGATCTTGGGCATTACCAGAGGGGGGGGGGGGGGGGGGGGGGGGGGGGGGGGGGGAAAACAGCCTGATGGGGAAAAATGTTTCCCGTTTTCCGGTTTCCCAAATTATAGCGGTTCTTAAAACTTAAAATAAAAAAAACTTAACAAAAAACAACAAAACCACCAAACCGAAAAGTCCAAGATTAGGGTAAAATTCATTTAAGTGAAATTTATTGTTTCGTCTACACTTTTGTATCAAAATCTTAAAAATTTGTTTCATAATTGGAAAGTTCTGTGCTGTGCGCGGTACCGATACTATTGAAATAAGCTCTTCTATTAATGTGTTTAAAAAATCCTCGGCCTCGGCGTAAATTAAACCAAAAAACCCCCGGTTATTTATTTGTTGTTATACTTTATTGTAGTTAACCCAGTCGTACCCACGCGTCGCGTTAACCAAGGGAATGGTGGGAAAAATTATACATGATGGCATACTGAACAACTTTTGGTAATTCGGCTTCAAAAGCCACCTCTGCCCGGACAGAGAAATTTAGCTTTCATTCACGAAAGATGAGGTAATTTACTTTAATAATTATTATTTTGCTAATTAAATCAAAACTTATGTAAACTGGATTTTTTTAATTCATCACATCTCACATATTTCATCGCTATAGGTTGATGGGCAACTACATTCTTACGTCGTTGAAAGCTGATATGCTTTGGCCTGGGCCGAGGGACTTCAGGTTCGTCTTGGGACATTTGTAAACTTCTGCGTAAACGCCCCACCGTACCAGCCAGTTAACTGGTTTTTTCTATTCAATGAAAGGAACGCCGTTAATGGTGAAACATTTAAAAAGTCGGGACCACTGAGTTGTCCTACTTGGCTTTTTACAGTTCATTTTCACCATGTACCAACAATGTGGTTTACTCCGGATGTTTGGGCCACAGAACCTTTGTGTTACTTGTAATGAATCGTCTAGCTTCATTTTAAAATCAAAGTTTTTCTCAAACCAAAGATGTCCGATTTGTCGGAAACACACCATTTCAAATCAAAACACCCAGAAAACGGCGAGGTAATTAAAATGCTCGGCGCCAGACGACCTTTAAAAAACCACTCTATCATTATGCAGGAAAATAACAGCCCAATCACGGACGACTCAATTGGCACAAAACCCGATGAAACAGAACAAGAAACAATTAATTATAGCAGTAAGTGCATTTTACTTAGCTACATTGTTTAATCCCCTTGAAAAAACCGATGACACAAAGCCATGTTTGTAAAATATTTTTAACTTCAAAGGAATGGTTGCTTTAACTCTATAAGATTTTTCGAAAAAAAGTAAAAACTTTTAAAATTCCTGCAAAAAAATTAATATCAGAGTTCTAAACAAATTGCTTCAGTCAGTTTTGCGAAAAGATTAGTGTTCATCGATGTTCAATTTACGGGCTTATAAATTTGTTCCAGTTCTATCTGGGACAAAAGACCTCGGGCGGCATAAAGACTGTCGGGACCCGGTGGGGAAATAACTTTGAAATTTCTGAAAAAACAAACAATAATACGCAACAATTACCTAACTAAAACACCCAAAAAAATGCAATTTCGGTAGAATTGAACCACTGGCTTTCTTAGATAAAGATATAATTCCAAAAATTTAAAAAGCAGTAGTAACTTGTAAAATCGGCTGTAGGGAAAGCAAAAACTAAATTTATATGTTCATACAAATAGTTGCCCTTTCCTAATTGATGGGAAATCGCAAAAAGAACAAGGAACTGGGCAGAAATAAAAAATAAATTCAAATCCGTATCAGCTGCATACAAAGCCCCTGTAGGGTGTTTCATTAATTAAAATTGTACAATAGAAAATTAACACCACTTTATACGTGACCCAAATAACCCACTGGGGGGGCACAAAAATAGTCAAGATAAAAAAGTCAATATAATTGGAATTTGGTGACGGCATGTTAAAGTTGATACTTCTAGGAAACATACGAGTTCGTAACAAAGGGGGGGGGGGGGGAGTCCATAAAAGCTAAAAGCCTTGAATGAATTATATAATAGAATAGAGCGCTTTTTTAAACTGATTATTCTTCAAACAACTATGTTTATCCCTAAAATACGTCGTAATCATTTTCCCCGCTTGGAATATATATTAAAATTTATAACATAAAACCGGGGCGGTCGAATTTAAATTTCTGAAAAATGAATCAGGTATAAAATATAAACCACTCCCTACGATATATCTGTTATTTTGTCTTATTTCAAAAAATAGTCCCAGTTTGTTGTTGTCTTGTGTTGAAAAAAACGCTTACTTTTTTAACCAATGGGGGACGTATTTAACTTTCCTAATACTGAAATAAATCAGGAAGTTTTCCCTTTTCTACATTTTTAACCAAGCCGAACAAAAAAACATCGTAGCGATTTTTTCGGGGCTCAAGAACTTTTTTATCTCAACTTTATATTGTCTAAATCTATAATGTTAAACAACTAAACATTTCTGTTCATTAAAAACTTTAAAATTTTATCGTAGGGGCGATCACAGCACAAAAAAAAGAAGAATTTGTTAAATTCAAAACGCCTAAAAAAGTGATTTTTTAAACGGGAAAGATCTGGACGCCAAAAAGCGAATTGTTTTCAGTCTGTGAGTTTCTTTGGAAGCTATGTATCATTCTGACTTTGTAGTATTAATAAATCCATTTTAGGATTTATCTTTTACTATCCTGAGTCTTTGTTGTGCATTAGATTTGGGATACGTTGAGTATGTTAAAATAATTTTTGTGCAAAAAAAATATTATGATGCTAAAGTAAAATTGAGGGTTAAAAATTAGTTATACAATTTGATTCTCCAGATATTAGTCGAAAATTTCAAAAACGCTTATTTGAGGCTTACAATTATCACAAAAAAAAAAAGGGACAGGTATCCTGTATTTTTCGGCTGGAACCATTTTCGATGAATACGACTCAGTTCAGTGAGTTTTTTTCCATGAACTAGGGATAATTTCGGCAATGTTGCCCTTAAGCCGTTTTAAATAATTTAACTGAGTAAAAAAAAAAGTGTCTGAATTTCCCGTTCCAGTGGATTCTGATCATATTCAAAACTTACTTGAAAAAAAACCGCAGTCCGGATATCCAAAAACCCATTTTGAGTATTGTCTTTATACTTAAATACCTCATTTGCTTAAACCAGTTTGGCCGTTGGCAATAGTTTGGCAAGGGCACCTTTTGTCTTCAATTATGTTCAGTTCCAAAACAACTAATGGGGGGAATCTGGCTTTTATGCTTGTTACTATCCAGGTTAACGCTTAGGGAGGGCCTATACATTGAAAATCAAGGTTGCAAACTTTCTCGGTTTCCGTCATCACGGCATCGATTGCTTGAACAGCTTTGATTGAAATTTCCCACTCCTTATCTAATGCTTTATAGGGGAACAGTTCCGATTCACGGAGGCTGTTGTTAAAACCATAGTTATAGGTTTAGTTCTGATCGCATCCAACATACATGTAATCTTTCCAGAAAAATAACCATTTAAATAACACCTAATTGCTAATAGTGAACGGGATTTTGTAAGGCTGGCCTACTTGAGTGTATATAATTGGTCCCCGTTCGTGCATATATCATTTTCTTTTTAGTATGCAACCTGCATCTGCCGTTTGGAGTAGTTCACTTTGGAGGATAAATTTGTTCTTTTTATATTGTTAGTGGTCGTCTTGTTCTAGTAAAAAACACATTAGCTGGAGCATTAAAAATCAAAAAACGGATTAGGCCTACACACCCAACCAGTTATTTCATTGCTCGTGCCGCTTGTTGGGTGTCCAGAAAAAGATTGGGCTGGTTGCCAGTGTTTTTTGGTGCCCCACGGTAATGATTCTTTTATTGGCCGGTTCACACTTGGTGCTAAATGGTTTAATTAAACATCAAGCAAAAAAAACCATGTTACTTTTCATTGACCCTGTGTGTCGCAGTGCAAAGAGAAGGGGCCCCAGGCAGTAGCACGATACATAGACTTGGGGGGACCAACCGAGGGTTAGTATAAAAGCATTCTAAGAAATCTCTTATTAGCCTAGCAATATTACTATCAGTTCTACAGGCGTTTACTTTTCAAACAAGCTTAAACTGTATTTTATTTGTATGGATTGTAAAAGTAATTTTTTGGTCGAACTCTAGAGGCATTTGAAAGGCATGGGTTTGAATCACTACAAACAAAAATTTCGATTTTGATAGTCTGAACGTATTAAACCTTAGGCTGCGTTAGGGGGATGCATACAGTAGTTTCATGACCACTCAGGTATCTTCCAGTTTTATAACTAACGACTTACCTAAGCGAACATTGTACAATGTTTTTTATCTCTTCTATTATGGCTTCTGATCCGCAGTTCTGGTTTATTGTTATGGCATAGTTGTAAATCCGTTATTTGACCGAAAAAAAAAACACCTATTAAGGAAATCCCCTTTATTTCCCAATTCCACTTGCGTGGGACATTGTAAAAAAAAAACACCTAAAAATATTCGGCTTACAACCACCCCGAAAACTATCTTATCAAATTTTCCCAATAATACTGATGATTTTCATGTGTGCACTACGTAGCAATTATGGGATTAGGGATTTTCCATAAAACAAAAACAGTGGGAATAAGTTCTGAAAAATTAACGGCATATCTTCAGGGAAACATTTTTAAATCATCCCAGGACTGCACATAGTGGTCCCCCAAACAAAAGTAAGATTTTTCAAAAACGTAATACTATTAAATGTAGCAAAAAAATTTAAGCTAAACTACTTATAAAAAAAGAAATCATAGATTAGTCTATCACTTTTTCTATTTTCAATTATTTGCAGAAATTAAAAAATATAAAATGCCATTTTTTGCAGCGATTCAATGACTGACAGATTAATCTTGCCACACTAGTAGGGTGTCTTTTTGTGGGGCATTGATAAAGAGATATTTCAATGGAAAAAACTGAGGTGCACGATCGTTATGAGAAAGTTCTATTTATTTTGGGCAGCCTTATTTCCAGCATATTTAGTGGCAAAAACAAATCGTGTTGTTTGGGGGAATCATATTTACTAGGCAACTCAACATGACAATGGTAACGTATACTACTCTAAAAGGCGTTTTACAAAGGCAATGGATTTATTACAAAAAATCTAATTTTGTTATTTAGAAACCGGGGTTGTAACATTGTTTTTTTTAGGGGGGGGGGTGGGTCAAAAAAGTGGAACAGGGCATTTGGGGCCGCATACATGACATCGGCAATCTCGAAATACAAGGGGACCCTTCGTCCTTATAAATCTGATTACAGGGAACTGTTTAATGATCGGCGCTGGTTATACGAACGACCAAGCTCCACTAGTTTCGAGTAAGCTGGAACCCGGCGAAGGGATAGAGGCAAAATTAAGGGCGCAATGACAAATTAAAACAACAGCTACCGAGTTGCTTACTTTTGGAGTGCCAAACGGGCCAGGCTTACGGGATGGTGAAAATTTGAAGTCCCCCCGTCCTTTTATTTTAATTTAATAATTAATGTTTTAAAAAAACATTTGTTTTTCATGTCGGTGGTTGTCATTACAACTTTTCTTCTTCTAAAGTTTCTCCTAAATCGATTCCTATATCTTTCACTCAGTCACTGTTTAAATTTCCCATTCTTCAGTTAATCTTTCTGTGTCAATTTTGATGTTATGCATTTTTTTATCGGCATTCAGTGGTATTTACTACTATAATGTATTATAATTTTTTATAATTTGGGGGAAGCAATTACCTTGTTGTAATTATCAAAATCATTAAAAAGTTTCAAATGGATGTTAATTTATTTGCTCAAGCGTTGTTGTTTATTCCAGGGCAGTTGCCGAAAGAAATGGTTGTCCATAGTAACATTCCAAAATAAAAAATGGCATTTAATAATGGAATCAAAACTTTTTTGTCAGTTGGGTTTGGAGTATGAAATAAAACCTATTTTTTTAGTTAGGTTAAATACACCAAACCTTTAGTAATTGCACTGCTATCATAAAGCCCTGGTGACTTTTCGTCACCTTATGCCAATGAATGCAGGCAAGCTAGGGTGGAGGCAAAAGATGCAAACCCCACCCCCCAGAAAAAGGTCTTAATCCATCAGTGAGGACCGCTCAGAAAGAAATTGCCATGGCCAGCGGATTTTTGGAACGCTCAAATTGGTAGGCTAAAAAGTCAGACAGAAAAGATGCTTGTGATTTTTTTGGTATTACAAAGCCCAAGAAAAAAAAAAAAATAATGAGGACCGTCTCCTTCCAATTATTTGTCAAGGGACTAAACCGCCCTATCTCTAAATCAAAGCTTGAAGCCCTTAAGAAACAAAATAAGGTCTAAAACCTGGCAACCCAGCCAAAAACGGTTTTTTTTAAAAATGACGATGGAACAAAACACATAATTATAACCAATCTCGATTACTAGATATCATTAAACAGGGGGGGATGTAGAAAAAATCGGCGCTCAGTTGGAAAGCCACATTTTTTGGGGGACTCTTTGAGCAAACCGCCTTAAATGAAAAAAAACGAAAACGCATTCCCATAACATTTTCCAACGGGGACGGCGAAGAAAACTCACCCAGTAAGAAGACCTTTTGGATATAGGGTTTTTAAACACATTAAGGGCCAAAGTATGCACTCAGAGGGGCTTAAACCAAAGCAACTAGGCAGTTTTGCCATCATCTTGAAGTAAAATTGTACGGATTTTCAAGCAGGAAAGATTACATGGAATCTAAATCTGAAAAATTAAAACGGGGCTTAGGAGAAGGCAGGATGTGAAAATATGAAACTTCTTGTAAAGAATTTCCAGCATAGGCGGGGAGGGTGGAGAACGACATTCAGAAATTAGGGGCTAAAACAAAAAGGAATAGTCAATTGGACTGGTGGAAGCAGTGGCGGGCAAACAAAAGAACAACAAGCGGTAGTAAAAACGGCCACTGTAATGCGTAATTACTTAGAACAACCTATTCGAACCAGGTATTTAGGAAAATCGGGGACTTTTTACAAAAAAACGAAAAAACTATCCGGATAAAGGGGGGATGTGGTTCATGACCACTCAGTCGAAATTATTCTGGAGGGTGGGGGCCACCCACAAAAGCGTCCAATGGGACCCTTTCAAAAAAGCACTTTTTCTCATTTACCGGCTTATTTCCACAAACGACCTGAGTAGCGGTTGGGGACACGGTCTTCCCAAACTGTCAAATTAGGTTGGAAGTCTGTTGTAAAGTGAGGGGAAAAAAAACAAGCATAACCTGATAAGGTCGGGGGGGACTCCCATCCATATTATTTTTGAGGATGGTGGTTCAGTTTTAAATGATAAAGTTGGGGGAATTGGGTTATTAGTAAGGTCTGGGGAACTAGACTTAAAGTCCAAAGGCCTGATTGTGAGGAATCAACGCTGAATAGCCCCATTTTATAAAAGAGTGGTAACAGTAATCATTTTTGTACTACAGTTGAAAATCAGGCCTGAACTAACCCTTGTGGCTGATGCATATTAAGGCTTATGTAAAGATTTACCCGACATCTGTTTCTAAAAAGGCTAGGGGGAAAACCTTAAAACTCGATAAAAAAACCAAAGGCCGGGTTTCCCAGGCAAAAAAAGCGGAGGAATGCGTTACCACAAAACTTAACTTTCTCGTCAGATTCTAAGAAACATTAGGGCATAACCAAACGTTCAAAGATAAGTAATGTACTCCTTGACCTCGAAAGGGGCAGCTTTGTACTCCGTAGATCGAGGTTGTTTGTCAAAAGCACATACACCTCCGAAAGGCTCTACTACGAATACACTAGTATGAGTTAAAGCTTTGGCGAGCTGTAACGAGAATTATTGCCCAAGTAGTGTTAGTCGGAGGATTCGCCTTTATCTTCCCTCGTAATTTCATTTCGCAGAGATATTTTCCTAGAAGCTAACACACTCTCCACCTACAACTGTCTCAGGAATTCGATCTCCTTTCCGGAAGTCTAGTTATCGACTAAGAATAGGCCCATGATAGAGGCCGATCCAATGAAGACGCTGACAATATGCAATATCCCCAACACCTTCAAGCAATAATGAAAGCATATTTGGTCATACGAAATGAAGTAACTTGATGGGGTGAGACCCGTGCACTTATCGCAAAGCTTTATCCTCTGGGGAGCACTCGGTGACCAAATGTCTGCCAGCACGGAGGAGAGCCCTCTTGGCTTTCGCTAACCTACAAATAAAACCACTTGTTGGCGTAGGGACGAAGATCTTTCCCTCTCTCAAACGGGGGGGAAAGGTGAAGTAACTGCAGCCAGTTGTTTAAGGCATAGTTGCTGCGAAAAGCGAAACGGGGAGATATGGGGCGTAGGGCTCCAAAGGGGTATTTGGGACTTCAGAGGAAGTCTTTAAAACGTATCGTCCGTCCCATCAATAGAAATGAGGTAAAGAAGCAATTATTGGATAACAAGCAGGAAGGGGGGGAGGGTGCAAGGGAAAAAAACATGGTAAATCAGTCGGGGGAGGGGGTTTCTAAAAAAGGGCCTTCATCGGGGATTTGGGGTGATGGTTGAGGGCATATGCTGTGTCTCAAAACTACGTATGGGAAAAAAAACGGTTTAGGTAAAAAAATAAGCATCATCAAAGATGGGGTCAACAGTTAAAAAAAAAATCCCCTTATAGTCAGTCAAAATGAAGGGAAACCCTGGGCGGAATTTGTTTCAGTTTTCCACCAAACAATATCACAACCCACCACCCACAGGGATTTTGGGAAAAAACACCAAAAAGAAGTATTTGAACATTCAATGAAAAACGGCCCAAGGGGGCATGGGAGGGCTATCTTTCACGGAAAAAAAGAAAAAAAAAAAAAAATCAAAACTGTGGAAGGGGTGACCAAAATCTGATTTAAGGGGGGGGGGGGGACAGATAGGATTGCCAACTCTACCCATCGCGATCGATCCGGAGCCACGAAAACCACCAAGCAGCCTTCAAAAATAAAAAAAACCATTGGCTGTGACAAAAAACGTGTGGGGGACACAAAAAAAAAAAAAAACAGGTTTGAGCCCGGATCTCAAAAAACACATGGCCCACAATGGACCTCCATGGGGACCTGGGAGACCCCGCTATGTTATTGGTTTTGCTTGCCCCGAGGCCTTCAGCTTTTCGACGGACAATCAGATGAAAAATCAGTGGTAAAGAGGCCGCTGGAAAAAAAAAAAAAAAAAGCCCCGATACCTCAAATACAGAAAGGGATTGTACACACCCTAATCAAGTGGATTTATTCCTCCTCTTAGAGGTTTTGCCACTAAACTTTAGCAATTGGGTTACCGTCCCCCCGTAGCACCACAAAAAACGAAGAAAAGGGGGTCCCTTTGGAAGAAAAGGAAAAAAAACCACTATGCATTTAAATGGTGTCGGGAAAAGGGTTTATTTTACCATGGATCGCAGTCGTAAACTATTAAGTTCGTCTATAAACTCACCCCCCCCCCAGAGTTGCTGTAAGTTTTCAAGGCCTTGATAAAGGAAAGGGGTGGGGGGCATTAGGGTAAAACCAAAACAAAAAAAAATGTATCCCGTTAAAAGAAAAACCAACCTTTCTAAAAAAACAATGCGAAAAACCCCCCCGGCTAAAAAAAAATATTACTTTGGCCCTGAAGTTGGAAAGGAACCTTCATTTCTAATTATTTGGAGCTTCATAGTAAAAGCTGAGTTTTCGTAGGAAAGGCCACGGAGGACCCGATGGCCCCTTCTGGCCACCGAGGAGCCCAAGGCGAGCACACAACCAATTTTAAATATAAGTAACAATGGAAAATGTTCGTCCCGATTGGTTCGGAGGGCCCAGGAACCCCACGCCCATCCACATAACTAAAAAAAAAATTGAAACGATACAACCCGGAAGATACTTGCATAAGTGAAAAAAACCTATTGGTTTCAAAAGATGAGCCAGCAAAAAAAGAATTAATCCTTCAAGAGGTGCTTTTAAAAACTTGGACACAAAAAAATATGCCTCCACACAAAACACGGAGTAGCACCTCCTCCGGTTCCTAAAAGAGCTAGTGAAAAGGCAACCTTATTAAAAATGCGAACTTTCATGGGGACCTAGATCCTCTACAAAAGCCTCCTTCAAGACAAAGGAAGGCAGGCTTAACACTGAATGGTCATCCAAGTGTTATGCAACACACCATAGGGGGACATTCATGAGAAAGAGATAACAAAGACAAACCCTCATTCTACACTCGAGGGGCTGGAAGTCAAAAAAATTCATTCCGACAATAGCCCCACTAATTAGGTTTGAGTAAACCCTGATGGGAGGGGGACCTAGGGGGGACGCCAAAGATTGGAATGGGAAAACTTCGGCTATGAAAGATATGCCAGGGACGACATGGACGGGGAGGAGAAAAAGGAGCGTGTTAAAAAAACGGTGAGAGGTTACAACAAAATTTAGTTATGCCCTTCAACAAAATGGATTATAGGTGGCCACCATATTCTCCCACCAAAAACAAAACGCATATACAAAAGCTAAACTTGGTTCAACAAAAAAGACCAACAAATACCGAATAACTAACCAAATCGGACCCAACATTCTGCCTTCAATAAGAAAGTTCAGAAGGGGATCATGGGGAAGAACCGCAAGGGGAAAACAAAGGGCAGGAGCTGATGGTAGCGTTCAGTTCACCAATTTTGGTCGGTGGGCTAAAAACATGAAATGAAAGCTG
>JALJAT010000550.1:0-12988 GCA_034768735.1 Schistosoma mekongi | reverse complement strand
CAAATCATTATAAAAGAATCACTCACGCCAACTTTTCCATCAAAAAATCATGATATCTATACCACAGATATATAACTACAAACCATCAACATCAAAAAACCTAAGAACTATACTCAGAATTATAAGAAAACCCAACAAAGTCACAACCAATATCTACTATATGATAATTTACCACCCACTAAATCTAGTTATCCAAAAAAAAAAAAAAAAAACAAATTACACAATAATCAATTCAAATAGTTAAGAAGCGAAGTCTAGATATCTTTTAAAGCTTGTTTCGATTCTCCACCATTCTTGCTGCAATTCGAATTGGGAATGCGAGTCATAGCGATGACATGCGACATGTTGCGAATTGCCAACTACACAGAGAATCATCGATCGGTTTTGTACAAAGCCAATTTCCATGATATCTCGAAACGCCCTTGATCCGATTACACCATTCGGGTGCATTCGAATTGGGACGATGCGAGCTTAGCGATAGGCGATGACAGTCGACATGTTGGCGAAGCCAACTAACAGAGAATCATAGATCGAATTTTTGAAGCGACTTTCTATGATCTCTATTGAAAGCTGCTTCGATTCTCACCATTTTTGCTGCATCTCGAAATTGGGATGCGAGTATCCAGCGTGACATGGCGACCTGTTTGCGAATTGCCAACTAAACAGAGAATCTCGACGTTTGTAAAAATCAATTTCCATGATATCTCTGAACGCTGCTCGATTCTCACCATTCTTGCTGCCATTCGAATTGGGATGAGAGTGCTCTAGCGATGACATGTCGACAGGTTGGCGAATTGACACTACACAGAGAAGTATAGATCGGTTGTAAAAAGCGATACCATGACCATTCACGTGAAAACGCCGCCCCTCCGATTTCTCACCATTCTCTGCTGCATTCGAAGTAGGATGCAAGTATCTAGCGACGACCATGTCGACTGTGGCGAATTGCCAACTACCCAAGAACGCATTAGATCGAATTTTTGAAGTAAAGTTCGATGATACTCTTGAAAGCTTGCTTGGTTTCTCACCATTTTTGCTGCATTCGATTGGGGATGCGAGTATCTAGCGTTGACAGCGACATGTTTGCGAATTGACAACTTTAAGACAGAGATTCATCGATCGTTGGTAAAATCCAATTTCCCATGATATCTCTGACAACGCCAGCTCTGATTCTCACATTCTTGCTGCATTCGAATTGGAGCGAGGCTTAGCGATGACATTGTCGAACATGTGGCGAATTGCCAACTACACAGACGAGAAAACATCGATCGGTTTGGAAAAAGACAATTTCCATTGATATCATCGTAAAAACGACTGCTCGATTTCACCATTCTTCTGCAATTAGAATTGGGGGAGGAGTCTCTAGCGATGACATGTCGACATTGGGCGAATTTGCCCAATACACAGCGATCATCAGATAGAATTTTAGAAGCGGATTTTTGAATCTGTTTGAAAGCTGCTTCGATTCTCACCATTTTTGCTGCATTCGAATTGGGATGCGAGTCTTAGCCTCCCCCCGATGACATGTCGACAGTTGGCGAATTGCAACTACACAGAGGAAGCATTAGATCGAATTTAGACGAAGTTCTATGATTATATTTTAAAAGATTGCTTTCGATTTCTCCTAATTTTGCCTGCATTCGACTTGGGCAGCGAGTCTCTAGCGAGACCTGTCGACATGTTGGCGAATTGCCAACTTACACAGAGAATCATAGATAGAATTTTGAAGAAATTTCTATGATATCCCTTGAAGATTGCTTCGATCCAACTAATTTGCGGCATTCAAAATTGGGATGCGAGTATCGAGCGTTACCTGTCGACTGTTAGCTAGAATGCAATACACAGAGAATCAGCGATCGGTTGTAAAAGCCAATTTCCATGATTACTCGTGAACGCCTGCTCGGATTCTCACCATTCTTGCTGCATGCGCTTGGGATGCAGAGTCTCTAGCGAGGAAATGCGACTGTTGGCGAATATTGCAACTACACAGAGAATCATCGATCGGTTTTGTAAAAGCAATTTACATGACATCACGTCTCGAACGCCTGCTCCAATTCTCACCTTCTGCTGCCATCGAATTAGGATGCGATCTCTAGCGATGACATGTCGACAGTTGGCGAAATGCCCAACTACAAGAGAAATATCGATCGGTTTGTAAAATCCAATTTCAGATATATCCGTGACCGCCTGCTCCGATTCTCCCATTCTTGCTGCATTCGAATTAGGATGCAAGTCTCGAGCGGACATATGTGACAGTTGGCGATGCCAACGACAGAGAATCATAGATCGAAATTTTGAAGCGAATTTCCTTGATATCTATGAAAGCTTGATCGATTCTAACCATTTTGCTGCATTCGAATGGGCTGCGGACAGTAATCCCGCGTTGGACATGTCGAATGTTTGCGAATTGCCAACTAACCAGAGAATCATCGATCGGTTTGTAAAATCCAAATTTCCATATATATAGTGAACGCCTGTCGATTCTCACCATTCTTGCTGCATCGAATTGGGATGCGAGTCTCGAGCATGGACAGGCGACCTTGTGGCGAATTGGCCAACTACACAGAGAATTATAGATCGGTTTGTAAAAATGCCGATGTCCATGACATCACGTGAACGCGCTCCAATTTCACCTCTTGCTCCATTCGAAGTCGGATGCAGTCTTAGCGACGACATGTCGAATGTTGGCGAATTGCCAACTACACAGAGAATCATAGATCGAATTTTTGAAGAAATTTCTATGATATCTCTTGAAGCTTGCTTCGATTCTCACCATTTGCCTGCAATTCGATTTGGGATGCGACGTATCTAGCGTTGAAAATGTCGGATATTTTGCGAATTGCAATCTAAAACAGAGAATCACCGACGGTTGGTAAAATCAATTTCCATGATATCTCGTGAACGCCTGCTCTATGCTCACCAATGCTTGCGCATTCGAAATTGGGATGCAGAGTATTAGCGCGACATGTCGACAGGTGGCGAATTGCAACTTCACAGAGAAACATCGACGGTTTTAACAGCCAAATTTCCATGATTCTCGTAAAAACGCCGCTCAAATCTCAACCTTCGTGCTGTGGCATTCAATTGGGAGCGAGTCTCTAGCGATGAAATGCCGACAGGTGGCGAATTGCCAACTACACAGCGATTCATAGATCGAATTTTAGAAGCGAATTTCATGATCTCGGTGAAAGATTGCTTCGATTCTCACCATTTTTTGCTGCATTCGAATTGGGATGCGAGTCTCTAGCGATTGACATGTCGACCTGTGGGAGAATGCCCCCAATAAACAGAGAATCCAGATCGACTTTTAGAAGCCATGTCTATGATTATATTTTAAAAGCTTGCTTCGTTCTCATTCATTTTTGCTGCATTCGATGGGATGGAGTCTCTGTGATGACATGTCGACATGTTGGCGAATGCCAACTACACAGGAGGAATCATAGATAGAATTTTGGAAGCAATTTCTTGATATCTGAAAAGAGTGCTTCGATTCCCAACTAATTGCTGCATTCGAATATTGGGATGCGAGTATCTAGCGTTGACATGTGACATGTTAGCGAATTGCAAACTACACAGAGAATCATCGATCGGTTGTAAAAGCCAATTCCATGATATCTCAGTGAACGCCCTGCTTGATTATCACCCATTCTGCTGCATCGAAATGGGCTGCGCGTCTCTAGCGAGACATGTCGGGGGGGGGACATGTTGGGCGAATTGCAAACACACAGAGAATCATCGATCGGTTTGTAAAAGACAATCCATGACATCCCTGGGGAACGCTGCTTCCAATTCTCACCATGCTTGCTGAATTCGAATTAGGATGCGAGTCTCTAGCGATGACATGTCGACATGTTGGCGATTGCCAACTACACAGAAGAAATCATCGATCGAATTGTACAAGACAATTTCACCTGTATATCTCTGAAAGCTTGCTTCGATTCTCACAAAATTAATGCGTTTGATTGGGATGCAGTCTCAAGCGATGACTGTCGACATGTTGGCGACATTGCCAACTCCTCAAGAATCATAGATCGATTTTAGAAGCGAAGTTTCTTGTATATATTTTGAAGCTTGCTTCGATTCGCACATGTTTGCTGAATTCGATTGGGTGCGAGTCTCTGCGAGACATGTGACATGTGGCGAATGCAAACTACACAGAGAAGTCTCGATCGGTTTGTAAAAAATCATTTTCCATGATATCTCGTGACACGCCTGCTCCGATTCTCAACTTCTTGATGCATTCGAATTAGGATGGAAAGTCTCTAGCGACGATACTTTCGGACCCATGTTGGCGAATTGCCAAACTACACAGAGAATCATAGATCGACTTTGCAGCGAATTTCTTGATTCTATTGAACGCTCTTGCTCGATTCTCACCATTTTTGCTGCATTCGATGGGATGCCGAGTATCAAGCGTGCATTGTCGACTCAGTTTGCGCCTTGCCAACCTAAACCAGAGAATCATCGATCGGTTTGTAAAAAATCCAATTTCCATGATATTCGTGAAACGCCTGTCCGATTCTCACATTCTTGCTGCAATTTCGAATTGGGATGCGAGTCTCTAGCGATGGACATCGTCGACATGTTGGCGAATTGCAAATACAAGAGAATAATCGATCGGTTTGTAAAAGACAATGCCAGACATCACGTGCAACGCCTGCTACAATCTCACCATTCTTGATGCCTTCGAAATTAGGATGCGAGTCTCTAGCGATGACATGTCGACCTGTTGGCGAATTGCCAAATACACAGAGATCATCGATCGGAATGTGAAAAGACAATTTCCATGATATCTCTGAAAAGCTTGTTCGATTCCACAAAATGTTAATGCGTTTGATTGGGATGCGGTCTCAAGCGAGACTCTTTCGACATGTGGCGAATGCCAATATCAGAGATCATTAGATCGATTTTAGAGCGAATTCATTGTCTATTTTGAAAGCTTGCTTCGATTCCACCATTTTGCTGCATTCGAATGGGATGCGAGTCTTAGCGATGACATTTCGACATGTTGGCGAATTGCCACCTAAAAACAGAGAATATCGATCGGTTAGTAAAATCAATTTTCCATGATATCTCGTGAACGCCTGCTCCGATTCCACCATTCTTGCTGCATTCGGAATTGGAGCGAGTCTCTAGCGATGACATGTCGAACATGTTGGGCGAATGCAATACACAGGAGGATCATGATCGAATTTTTGAAGCGAAATTCTTGAATCTGTTGAAAGCTTGCTTCGATTTCACCATTTGCTGCATTCGTTTGGGAGGCGATGTATCTAGCGTTGAACATGTCGACATGTTGCGAATTGCCCAATAAACAGAGGGAATCATCGATCGGTTTGTTAAAATCCAATGATCAATATATATCGTGAACGCCTGCTCCGATTATCACCATTCTTGCTGCATTCGACTTGGAAGCGAGTCTCTAGCGTGATGATGTCGAATGGTGGCGAATTTGCCACTCACAGAGAATTATCGATCGGTTTTGTAAAAAGCCGATTTCCATGACATCACGTGAACGCCTGCTCCAAGTCTCACCATTTTGCGCATTCGAATTAGGATGCGGCTCGAGCGACGACATGTCGATATGGTTGGCGAATTGCAAATACAAGAGATCATAGATCGAATTGTAAAAGACAATTTCACAAGAGATCTCTTGATAGCTTGCTGCGATTCTCAACCTTTTTAAGCGTTGAATTGGATGCGAGTCTCTGCAAATGACATGGTCGACATGTTTGCGAATTGCAACACTACACAGAGAAATCATCGATCGAATTGTAAAAGCCAATTTCCATGATAGTATCGGGAACGCCTGCTCCGATCTCACCAACTTGTGCATTCGAATTGGGAATGCGAGCTCTAGCGATGACATGTCAACATGTTGGCGAATTGCCAACTACACAGAAATCATCGACGGAATTGTAAAGACAAGATTGCCATGATAATCTTGATGCTTGCTTCGAATTCTAACCAGTTGTGCTGCATTTGATTGGATGCGGAGTCTTCTAGCGATGGACATGTCGACATGTTGGCGAATTGCCAACTCACACGAGAAGAAACATCGATCGGTTTGTAACAGCCAATTCCATGAGATCTCGTAAACGCCTGCTCCGATTCTCACCATTCTGGATGCATCGCAATTGGGATGCGAGTCTCTAGCGATGACATGTCGACATGTGCGAATTGACAAACTACACAGCGAATGCAATAGATCGCATTTTAGAGCGAATTTTATGATATCTGTTGAAAGCTTGCTTCGCTTCTCCCAATTTTTGATGCATTCAATTGGGATGCGAAAGTCTATAGCGATGACATGTCGACATGTGCGAATTGGCCAATACACAGAGAATCAGAGATCGAATTGTAGAAGCCCAATTTCTATGCTCTATTTTAAAAGATTGCTTCGATTTCATCATTTTGCTGCTTCGAATTGGGATTGCGAGTCTTAGCGATGACCATGTCGACATGTTGGCGAATTGCCAAAATAAACAAGAGAATCATAGATAGAATTTTTGAAGCAAATTCTATGATATCCTGAAAGAGTGCCTTTCGATTCCCACTAATTGCTGCATTCGAATTGGGATGCGAGTATCTAGCGTGCCATGCGAAATGTTTGCGAATTGACAAATACACAGGAATCTCGAGCGTTTGTAAAAAGCCAATTCCATGATATCTCGTGAAGCCTGTCTGATTCCACCATTCTTGCTGCAGTCGAGTGGGATGCGAGTCTTAGCGAGGGACCCCCCCCCCATGTCGACATGTGGCGAAATGCCAACTACACAGAAATCAATCGATCGGTTTGTAAAAGACAATTTCATGAAATCACGTGAATCGCCTGCTCCAATTCTCACCATTCTTGCCTGCCATTCGAATTAGGATGCGAGTCTTAGCGATGACATGTCGACAGTTGGCGAATTGCCAACTAACAGAGAAATATCGATCGAATTGTAAAAGACCCAATTTCCCATGATATCTCTTTGAAGCTTGCTTCGTTCTCACAATTTTAATGCGTTTGAATGCTGGGATGCGAGTTCAAGCGATGACTTGTTCGACATGTTGGCGACTTGCCAACCTACTCAGAGAGATCATAGATCGAATTTAGAAGCGAATTGCTATTGATATATTTTGAAAGATTGCTTTCGATTCTCACCATTTTGCTGCAGTCGAAGGGAATGCGAGTCTTAGCGATGACATGTCGACATGTTGAGCGAATTGCCAACAAACAGCAGAATCATCGATCGGTTAGTAAAATCCAATTTCCATGATATCTCGGTGAACGCCTGCTCGATTATCACAATTATTGCTGCATTCGATGGGGATGCGAGTCTCAGCGATGACATTGTCGACATTGTTGGAGAATTGCCAAACTACACAGAGGAATAATAGATCGAATTTTTTGAAGGCGAACTTCTATGATATCTGTTTGAAAGCTTGCTTCGATTCTTCCAAGTTTGCGGCATTCGTTTGGGTGCGAGTATTCTAGCGTTGACATTGTCGACATGTTTGCGAATTGCCAAATAAACAGAGAATCATCGATGGTTTGTAAAATCAATTCCATGATATCTAGTGAACCGCATGCTCCGATTCTCACCATTCTTGCTGCCTTCGAATTGGGATGAGAGTTCTAGCGATGACATGTCGACTGTTGGAGAATTGCAAATACACCAGAAGAATTATCGATCGGTTTGTAAAAGCCGATTTCCATAATAACTGTGAACGGACTGCTCCAATTCTACCATGTTCTTGATGCATTCGAAATTAGGATGCGAGTCTCTTAGCGAAGACATGTCGATATGTTGGCGAATTGCCAACTACACAGAGAATCATAGACGAATGTTAAAAGACAATGTCCATGATTCTCTTGATTGATCTTGCCTCGGTCTAACACTTTTTAATGCGTGGAATGGGATGCGAAGTCTCTAGCAATGACCATGTCGACATGTTTGCGAATGCCAACTACCAGAGAATCTAGATCGAAATTGTAAAAGACAATTCCATGGGGGGAAATATCTCGTGAACGACTGCTCGATTCTCACCATACTTGCTGCATTCGAATTGGGATCGAGTCTCTAGCGCTGAACCTTGTCAACATGTTGGCCGAGGGGATGGCCAACTTACCAGAGAATCATCGATCGAATTGTAAAAGACAATTCCATAGATCTCTTGATGCTGCTTCCGATTCTCACCATTTTGCTGCATGGAAGTGGGGATTGCGCGGTCTCTAGCAAAGACATGTCGACAGTGGCGATTTGCCAAACTACAAAGAGAATCATCGATCGAATTTTGAAGCGAATTTCTTGTATTCTTGAAAGCTTGCTTCGATTCCACCATTTCGCTGCATTCGAATGGGGATGCGTGGATCTTTAGCGTGAAATGTCGACATGTTTGCGACTTGCCACTAAACAGAGACTCAGCGATCGGTGTGGTAAACTCCAAGTTCCATATGAATCTCGTGACGGCCTGCTCTTGATTTCACCATCCATTGCATGCATTTAGAATTGGGAGCGAGTCTCTAGCGATGACATGCGAATGTTGGCGATTGCCAACCTAAAACAGAGATCCACTCGGTTTGTAAAAGACAATGTCCCTGAGATCTCGGGAACGCCATGACTCGATTCTCACCATTCTGTGCATTCGAATTGGGTATGCGAGTCTCGAGCGATGAAATGTCAACCTGTTGGCGATTGCCAAATCCAAGAGAATCATCATCGAATTATAAAAGACAATTTCAATGATATTTCTTGATAGTTCTCGATTCTCACCATTTTAAGGTTTGAATTGGGATGCGAGTCTCTCGCAGGACATGGCGACATGTGTTTGGAATTTGCCAAATACACGAGAATCACGACGAATTTAAAGCAATTTCCATGATATCTCTGATAGCTTGCTTCGATGTCACACTTTGCTGCATTGACTTGGGATGCAGTCTCTAGCAAACGACACTGTCGAACATGTTGGCGAATGCCAACTACACAGAGAAAGCATAGATCGGTTGGTTAAAAGCCGATTTCCATGACATCACGTGAAACGCCTGCATCAAATTCTCACCATTCTTGCTGCAGTCGAAATAGGAGGCGAGTTCTAGCGACGGACATGTCGATCTGTGGCGAATATGCCAACTACACAGAGAATCATAGATATGAATTGTAAAGACAATTTCCATGTTATATCTTGATAGCTTGCTTCGATTCTCACAATTTTTATGCGTTTGAATTGGGATTGCGCAGCTCTATCGATGACATGTCGACCATGTTGGCGAATTGCATACACAGGATCATAGATCGGTTTGTAAAAAGCCGATTTCCAGGACTCACGTGACGCCTGCTCCAATTCACCATTCTGCGGCTTCGATTAGGGCGAGTCTCTCAGCGACGGACAGGTCGATAGGTTGGCGAATTGCCAAACGAACAGAGAATCTAGATCGAATTTTTGAAGCAAATTTATCTAATCTCTTGAAGCTTGCTTTGCGATTTCACCATTGTGACTGCATTAGATTTGGGATGCGAGTATCGAGCGTTGACATGAGACATGCTGCGAATTGCCAACTAAACAGAGAATCATTCATCGGTTTGTAAAAGGCCGATTCCATGACATCACGTGAACCGCCTGCTCCAATTATCCTTATTGCTGCATTTCGAATTTGGATGCGGGCTCTAGCTGATGACATGTCGAATGTTGGCGAATTCCAAACTACACAGGAATTCATAGATCGACTTTTGAAGCAAATTCTATGATATATCTGAAAGATCTGCTTCGATCTCACCATTTTGCTGCATCGATTGGGATGCGGTATTATCGTTGACAGTCGGACATGTTGCGAATTGCCAAGCTAAACAAGAGAATCATCGATCGGTTTGTAAATCAAATTTCCATGATTATCTCGTGACGCCTGCTCTGAATTCTCACCATTATTGCTGCATTCGAAATTGGGAGCAAGTCTCTAGCGAGACATGTCGACAGTTGGCGGAATTGCCAAACTACACAGAGATCATCGATCGGTTTGAAAAAAGACGATTTCCATGACATAACGTGAAACGCCTCTACGATTTTACCTTCTGGCTGCATTCGAATGGGATCGGAGGTCTCTAGCGATGACATGTCAACATGTGGCGAATGCCAACTACAAGAATCATAGATCACGTGTAAAAAGACACTTTCAATGTTATCTCTTATAGGCTGGACTTCGAGTCCACCATTTTAATGCGTTTTGAATTGGGATGCGAGCTCTCGCAAGACATGTCGACATGTTGGAGGCAATTGCAAACTACACAGCGAATTCATAGATCGATTTTAGAAGCGAATTTCTATGATACTGTTGAAAAGCTTGCTTCGATTCATAACCACTTCTTGTGCATTCGAATGGGGGATGCGAGTCTCTAGCTGATGGACCATGTCGCATGTGCGAATTGCCAAAAACACAGGCGAAATCAGTCCGATCGGTGTTGTACAAGCGATTTCCATGACATCACGGTGAACGCCTCTCAATTCTCACCATTCTGCTGCATGCTAATAGGATGCGGTCTCTAGCGGACGACATGTCGATATTTGGCGAATTGCCAACTACAAGAGAATCACGATTGCGATTTGTAAAAGCCAATTTCCAGGAGATCTCGTGAAACGCCTCTCCGAGTCTCACCATCTTGCGCATTCGAATGGATGCGAGTCTCTAGCGATGACATGTCAACAGGTTGGCGAATTGCCAAATACACAGAGATGAATAATCGATCGGTGTGTAAAAGACCATTTCCATGATACATCGTGCACGCCTGCTCGATTCTCACCATTGTGTGCATTCGAATTGGGATGCGAGTCTCTAGCGAGGAAAATGCGAATGTTGGCGAATTGCCAACTACAAGAGACTCATCGATCGAATTTTAAAAGGACAATTCCTATGAATTCGTCAACGCCTGACTCCGATTTCTCACCATTCTGCTGCATTCGAATTGGATGAGAGTCTCTAGCGTGACATGTCGACATGTTGGCGAAGGGCCAACTAAACAGAGAATCATGATCGGTTGGTAACTGCCAATTCCATGATATCCGTGAACGCCTGGCTCCGATTCTCGATGACATTCGTGCTTGCATTGAGACTGGATGCGAGCTCTAGTGATGACATTTGTCGACAGTTGGGACATGCCAACTACACAGAGAATATCGATCGAATTGTAAAAGCCAATTTCCTATGATTAGTGCTTGATTGATTGCTTCGATTCTCACGATACTTGATGCATTCGAATGGGATGGAGTCTCTAGCGATGACATGTCGACATGTGGGGCGAATTGCCAACCTACACAGGAATCATCCCCCCCCCGATCGCATGTAAAAGCCAATTTCCATGAAGCTCGTGAACGCCTGCCTCCGTTCTCACCATCTTGCTGCATTCGAATTGGGTATGCGGGTCTCTAGGATGACATGTCGACATGTTGGCGAATTGCCAACTACACAGAGAAGAGAATCATTCGATCGAATTGTTAAAGCCAATTTCCCTGATATCTCGTGAAACGCCCTGCTCCGATTCGTCACCCCTTCTTGCTGCATTCGAATTGGGAGCAGCGGAGTCTCTAGCTGGGGGACTGTCGACCATGGTGGCGAATTGCCAACTACAAAGAGATCATCGATCGGTTGTAAAATCCAATTCCATGATATCTCGTGAAACATGCTCGATCTTCACCATGCGTGCTGCATTCGAATGGGATGCGAGTCTCTAGTGACGACATGTCGACATGTTGGCGGAATTGCCACTACACAGAGAATCATCGAGCGAATTTTAAAAGGCCCAATTCTAGATAGTCTTGAGTGATTGCTTCGGATTTCACGATACTTGCTGCATTAAAATGGGATGAGAGTCTTAGCGATGACATGTCGACATGTTGGCGAATTGCCAACTACCCAGAGAATCAGCGATCAGGTTTGTAAAAGACAATTTCCATGATATCGCGTGAACCGAAGCTCCGGATTCTCACCATTCTTGCTGCACTTCGAAATTTTTTGGGGGGCAATGCGAGTCTCTAGTGATGACATGTCGAATGTTGGCGAATTGCCAACTACACAGGAGAATCATCGATCGAATGTAAAAGCCAATTTCCATGTATCTCGTGAACGGCGCCCGCCTGCTCCGATTCTCACCATCTGCTGCATCGAATTGGGCTGCGAGTCTTGCGATGACATGTCGGCTGTGGCGAATTGCCAACTACACCAGAGAATCATCGATCGTTTTGTAAGGTCCACTTTCATGATATCTCGTGAACGCCAGCTCCGATTTCACCAATTTGCTGATTCGAATTGGATGCGAAGTCCTAGCGATACATGTCGACATTTGGCATTGCCAACATACACAGAGAATCATAGATCGAAATTTAAAAGACAATTTCCATGATATCTCGGTGAACGCCTGCTACGATTGCGAGTCTCTAGCGAGACAGTGTCGCATGTTGGCGAATTGCCAACCTACACAGAGACAATCATCGATCAAATTGTAAAAGCCAGATTCCATGATAAATCGTCAACGCCTGCTCCGATATTATCATAATCTGCATTTGAATTGGGATGCGAGTCTCACGCGATGGACATGTCGACAGTTGGCGAATTGCCAATACCAACAGGAGAGATCATCGACGAATTGTAAAAAAGTCGGAATGTTCCATGGATATCTCGGCTGAACGCCTGAACATCGATCTTCACCATTTGTGCTTCGAATTGGGATGCGAGTCTCTAGCGAGGAGACATGTCGGAAATGCATGAGCGAATTGCCAGAGCTACACAGAGAATACGATCGAATTGTAAAATCCCAATTTACCATGATAGCCTCAGTGAACGCCTGCTCCGATTGCTCACCATTCTTGCTGCATTCGAAGTGGGATGCGAGTCTCTAGCGATGCAGTCGACAGTGGGCGAATGACAACACACAGAGAATCATCAATCGAATTGTAAAGACAATATCTATGAATAGTCTTGTATTGAATTGCTCGATTCTCACGATACTTGCTGCAT
>JALJAT010000549.1:0-12989 GCA_034768735.1 Schistosoma mekongi | reverse complement strand
TAAAAGGTGTTATCACACTATATATGAAGAAATCTTCTTTTCAGTCAGCCTTCTGTGATATTGCTATTGATTTTGCAGCGGGTTCTGTGGGTGTGGTGTAGAATTACTCTAGGGCCTTAGTCTCTTTGTATTGTTTTGGGTCAACATATCCTTCGAAAATAAGTGAGTAGAACGAAACCTAGCAGGCACTCTTCTATCTTTTTGCATACATGGAGCTGAACTCTCACATATCCAGATTTTTCTGCACCAGGCTTTTATCACAGCTTCATTATCCATTTAGAAGACAGACGTGAAATGATGGGCTTAATGGTTCATTGCACTGAATTCATCTTTTTGGAAACACAGGATACCTTAAAGTATGAGAAGTGAATTAAATCAGCTGTCTTCCTAAGCTCTATACCAGCTGTATATGGACTAATTATTTGTCCTTTTAAATTATCCAGACAAATATAATCACCTTTCAGTTTTTTGTGTCCTATCCCATTAATATGGTCCAATTTATATTTGTTTTATTTTCATAAACAACAAAATAACGCTACTGCAAAAGCCACTGTTTTATACAGAATTCGTGACATAATTTTTATAAGATGCTTGTGTGTAATCCTAATACATTTTCGCACGGCAGTCCTCAGCTCCGTCAGTAAGTTTTTTTTTTTATTTGAGGGATTAAATTTTTTTGTTTTTTTTTTTTACCCTTTCGTATGGCTTAAGTTTTTTTTACTAGCCAAAACCTAGGTTTTACAACAAGACCGTACTTAAAAATGTTTTTTTATCCCGGAGTTACATGGATAAAACCATTCCCATGGCATCACTAAATCCCCTCGAACCAATCCCAATTTGTAGTTCCCCATGTTTTTGTTTTGGGAACCCAAATTCCTTAAAAGCAAAATAACCACCATTTAAAAATCCAACTTGTTTGTTAATTGAGGTCCCCGTGCCTAGTAAAACCAAAACCTTAATTTTTTTTTAAAGTCCCCCCCCCCCCCCCCCCCCACGTTTTTTGGAAAATTTGGGACAAAAACGTTAAAAGAATTACAAAAAGTAAAGCCTTATAACTCCTCTGCAACAGTTTTGGCTTTTCAATTTTTCCCCAAAACACCCGAAAACAGGATTCAATTTGGCTCCCCTTGTTTAAAAATTGCCTAATTTTTCATGTCCATTGTTTTGTTTACTTACTTTGGCAAGTGGAAAACAATTGGTTTCGGACAAACAGGATGAGAGCACAAGCCTTTGGTTTTTTTTGTTTACCGTGTTAATGTTTCACCTTAAACCCCTAGGGTTTAAACCTCATCCTATTTTTTAACAAATTGGTTGGTTTAATCTAATCCTGCACTTTTTGTATAAAACTGAGATCGTGTCACCCCAACTACGGGGGAAATAGTGTGCAGTCTGTTTTAAATTAAAATTTATTTGATGGTTTTAAATTTCCAAACCCCCAAATGAAAAAACTGAAAATTAGGAGGTTAGTTTTCCTCCTTGGACAAAAAAAAATAGGTATAGGCCCACTTATAACTCTATCAATTTTACGTTTTAATAATATCCAGCTACCAAACGTAAGGCTGTTTATGATCCTAGCCATGGGGGAATTCTGGTTATTATAAACAAACTTAGATTAGTGTTTAATTTACGTGGGGTATTTTTGTACTACAAATAAAATTAAATTTTTAACTACGGGAAGGAATTTTAGTCGATTGTAAAATTACAAATTGGATGTTTCTCTAATTTTTGTATCCCAGGGCTATGTCCAGGGAAAACTTCAAACACTCTTAAATTCCGAAATAATTTTGTTTGAATTACAAAAAATTTAGTTTGATGACCTTCTATTGGGAAAAAAATCCTAATTAGGAAGGGATTGGGGAAGGGCAAGGTGAACTTGAAAAAACCCGGTGGATGGTGGATGGCAACCTTCTTAGTCATTTTTGGAGGGGTACGGAGTGGGACATGGGGTACCGGGAGGTTTACCCATGGCGTGCCCGGGAATTCATGTGGTTAATTACTCTCAGGCTCCCTTTAATTCCTCGTTTTCGTAATTTTTGCTTAGGTTGAAACTTCTGATCACGGGTCCTTCCACCCCAACCGGGGGGAAGGACCAAATTATGAAAAAAAGGCATTAGGCCACTTCTATGGCTTGCTTGGTTCCACGGCTTGTTTTTGGTCTTTTTCCTAGAGTGTTTTAAGTTTGTTTGTTTGGGGGGGAGGGCATTGAATTTAGGATTTAAATTTTTGGGGGGACATCTGAAGGGGGGGGGGGGACCCCCCCCCAAGTCAACAGACAGGAAAATATTTTTTTCAAAAGGGCCAAGGAATGAAAGTCAATAAACCATGGGCTAACCTAAAAACAGAAAAAATAATGGATTTAAGCTGTCTAATATTCTTACTATCTCCTCTTAGTTTTTGCTATCAAATATCTTTAAAACGGGGGATTCTGAAAAAGGCGTGCCGTGTTTAGGGGATATTTAATTGTTCCAGGGTTCCCTGGATAGGTTTTGTCTTTCCGGCTGTAGCTGTTCCCCAAAACTCCAAAACACTATTAAAGCGGTTGGGAACAAACACAATCTCTTTTGATTACCATTGAAACCAGTAGGAAAAGGAAAAAGGAAAAAAAGACTTTTGAAGAAATAAAATTGGGGTTATTGGGGACAAAAAAATTGCGTTTAACACATGGGAGATATTCAGGACTTCATCAATATACAAAAGGGGAATTTTTCCCCACCCGCTAAACAAAAGAACTTCGTTTTAAAAAGTTTATTGGTTTTTCCATTTAGGATTTGTTATAGACCAAAAAAAACGTTGATAAAAATTTAATAATTAAAACAATGTCCTTCTTGTTAAAAAGGAAACGGTTAAGCAGAATAGAAAAGAATTTGCGATTCTCAAAAAACAAGAACAAAAAACCTCCCCACAAAATAGGGGGAGAGAGAAGGGGGGACTAAAATAAAAAACAAAAACTGGGGACCCCATCACATGAAACTAACAAGCAAGGGGCGGAAACTACCAGGGTTTACGGGATTAATTAATATGGGTTTTGGGATCCCAAGTTTTTCCGCCGTAATGGTTAAACCCAAAATGACATTTCCAACAAAATTTGTATGTATTATATGGGGGAAATTATTACTTACAGCCCCTGGATGGGACTGGTTTAAGTAATTTAAACATGTACAAGGGGTGGGGAATTTAAAAAATACCAACAAACAAATCGTTTACTGGGCTGTTTAGTTAAATAAAAAAAAAAACAAAAAAACTTTTTGTGAACAAAAAAATGGGGACTTTCCAACGGACGAATTATTTGGCATTACGGAAAAACCAGGCCCGGGGTCTAGGCGTTGCCAATATCCAAGGGTAGGTAATTATGATATGAAAATAAAATCCCCGGGCAAATTTTCTTTGATGAGGGGCTGGGGGCATCCATTTTCATTGCATATATGGGTTTGGTTAGTGAAATTCTTCCAGGTGGGTGGGGGGGGGGGGACCAGTCGATTGTTGGAACTTCATTGGCCGGCACCAGGGGGGAGGGGAACTGGACCCAAAAAAATTAACTAATTTTTAAAAAAATTATGGGCCCCCAATCGATATTCCCATTCATCTTGGAATAGCAAACAGGGGAGGGTTGAGGATCAAAAAAACCATACCATGGGTACTTAATCAAAAAAAGGGAAAAAAAAAATAAACACAAATATTTTCCCAAATATACAATAAAATGGGACTAACCAAAGGGGGGAAAAACCGTTTTACTTGTTTGCTAACATGTTTTTAGAAGGCAAGCAAGGGAAATAAAAAAACACCCAAAGGAAAAAATATTAACAAAAAAAAAAACACTGCAGTAAATGGAAAAAAAAAATAAGCCAAAAAAACCAGTTTCATACTTTCAAGGGGTTTTAAATTGTGACAGATTCTTTTCCGACCGCTTACGGCATACTGGGAGTTTTAACCAAGGAATTTTACCAATTTTAAAAAAAAACAAACTTATGATTTAATCTATAGTGGTTAGGCACCTGTTCCATTCCCAGCTGTTTTTGGGGAAACTTGTCCGGTATTGACAGAGGTAGGCTGAATGTCAGGTGGGAAACTGGGTCATTACCTATCCACTACAAAGGTAATAAAGGGTGGGGGAATAGATAAAAAAAACAGTTACGTCTGTTACACGAAGTACCAGTTCTCACTACAAACAACGTGAACTTTCCTACTTCTTTTTTAAGCCTGAAAAAAAAAAGATGTTTGGTTAGTTAGGCTTAACGCCTTTTCCCGTTTTCTACCTATTTAGGGGGTTATCCTGTCCATTAACTGGCTCAGATTTCTGGGATTTTGTAAGGGTCTAACTCTGATCTTCACATTTCAGGAGGAGTTTAATGTTAATGCCGTGTTTTTTTAAGGGGTGGCTTAATCCGGACAATTTTCTTAGGGACCTTTTAAATTCCCAAGGTCACGAAAAAATGAGTTCCGCTGTTAAAATATTCTAACAAGCTGTTATGGCTATTTTGCCCCTAAGGCTAAGTTAGGAGGGGGGGAGGGGAGCAATTTTATAACTAAAAAACCAAAAAAAAAAAAATCAAAATCTCATTTTGTTTTTTTACTAGGGGGATAGACTTTTAAGCTTTTTCCTAGTCCTTGGAGGCTTTTGAATTTCCTTGTTGTTGATTTTATTATGTTTATTTAGGATACAAAAAAAACAAAGCGAATGCCAGGTTAATCAAGAGCACCCCCAAATCAGAGTTTTGTTTCCAACAAAAAAATTTATTTTAACACTCCGGGGAAATCAATTAAACAGGCCAAACGGTAGAAACCGGGGGCACCAAAAAAACCGCCGTGTAAGGGTTCTACCAAAGTTTTTTTTTTTTTTTTTTGCCCAGTCCCAACACTAGCACTACGGAGGGGGACTTTATTGAAAAGTAACGTAATAGGGGGGGGGGGGACCAAGGAATAACAAAGAAGGGCATGGGCGTTTAAAGGTGTTTAAAAAGAATCCAGGAAAAATAAAAAAAAAACATGAAATTCAAGATCTAGATGAGGTTTTTAAAAACAGAGTGAATTTTAAACACTTGCGCCAACTGTTTTGGGGAAAACCGATTTTTCTTTGGGAGCCATTAAATCGGCTAGTGTTCTTTTCCAGGGCCCAATTTTATTTTTGCGATCAGCACGGGGCGGGGACACCCAACCAGGTGGTCACATCTTTTTTACCTTACCAATGGGCCTTTAGCAACCCAAGTTAGTCAAGGAAACTTCATGGGGGACCTGATTGGGCCATGTTTTTTGGGGTTTTTTGGGGGGCCGTTCCCTAACCTTCTTTTCCCATTTCTTGAAACTTCACTTCCATAAGCCAAACATCCGCCCAACGGACGGGGTTAGGGGGACGGTGGGTGGGGGGCATTGCGAATTACATTGTCCCCAGCCCCATATCAAAAGTCGATGAAAGGTTAATGGGAACTCTTTTCGGGGGGAAAAACCTGAGTTTTTACCGTGTTTTCCCAAAAAAGAAAAAAAACCTTTTGTCTATAAAAAAACCTCCACCTATTACTAAATCCGGGGCTACATTCCGAGTATTTTACGAAGCGATGTTACGGAAGAATTCCTATGGGTTTTCCAAATATTTGGGAAGGTCACAAAAAAAAAAAAAAAAAAAAACCGCCATTTATGCTGGGAGTTGTTCATGGGGCCCCCCCCACCACCCGTTTCGCAAGCCATATGTTAAAAAAAAAAAAAGTGGGCGGGCGGAGGGGGGGACTGCTGCGGGCCCCAACTAACACCCGGGCCTTTCGTGGAGGACACGGGACAATCTTCGTCTGCGCCCACCAAGTTGGCCGTTAAAAAAAATTTGGGCCAAATTTTTTTGCCCACTCGAGGCTTTCTGCAAAATTTCCGGCGCTGATGATTTCGTCAGAACCCACCCCGACCCACCAGGGGAAAGTGATGGAGGGAACTTTCCCCGAGATAGTTGAAGGGGGCGACTTCAAAAAACACCACCCATTTCCAAAAATTTTACTTTCACTTCCCCTATAAACTAAATTTTAGGAAGAAGGGGGAAAAAACCAGGGGCCCCAGTAATGGAGTAAAAAAAAACACATTTTGGCCAATTTAGAAAAAGGAAAGGGGAGAAGGCGGCAATCCCAAATATTTGGGCCTTGCATTTGTTTATTTCAAAGGTTGTTTCAAAGGAGGGACCCTTGGGACAAAAAATGTTGCTTGTGTTTTGCGGGCGTTTCTTCCACCAAAATATGGGGGACTATAATAATTCTGCCAAATATTTTTTCTAAGGTCGACAAGAGGAAAACCTCCTGGGAAGGGAAAGGAATTAAATTCCTGAGTTAAAAAAGGAAGTGGGAATTGAGAAAATTTTCTATGGGGGAGTACAATCCTATTTGGATGAAAATTAAAAAATAAAAAAAAAGGGGGATAAGGGGGGCCAAACTCTGGGGGGGGACGGGAACCCCTCCCACTTTGCTTTTTTTTTTTTTTTGATTGGAAAAAAGTTTTCCCGGCGTGGACCAATTCCCGCCCCAAGTTATTGCTTGGGGGGACTGGGGGGGGACCATTTGGTGGGACCGAATAGAGGTGGGGGCCCCCTGATTAAAGGTTTTAATGTAAACCTTTTTGAGGTTACGCCTGTTTAATGGGAACAACAAACAATTGCCCACAAAAGAACTTTTTCACGTTTTTCAAGAGTTAGTCGAAAAAAACGCTGGCTTTCAAGTTTCAAAGGGGGGGAAAAATGCAACTTATAGGGTTGGGGGGTACCGTTTGGTAAAATTATTTGGGTCTGTGTTTCGGAGGATATTGGGGTAGGGTGATGAATTATGTTGTGTGGAATCAATGCCAAAAAAAAAAAACAAAAAAACCCCCGGGCCCAGGGTCCTGAAAAAAACCAAACGGCCTTGTTTTTTTTCTCGAAAGGGGGGTCTGTTTGTGTCCTTTAGTGTTTGGTTTAAACGGGTCGGGGAATTGGGATCTTAATAGAGGCTAATATTGTTTTAGATTTACTATGTTTATGTTCCAACAAACTGATTCATCCTGTGGTTAATCACAGGGGAAAGAAAAGGGATTTTCTTTTCCTTTATTGTAATTGTCACATGGAACGACCGCGATCGAAGACCGTCACCGATGGGTAAATGGTGTTTAGTTTTTCCCCAGACCTTTTGGCTAATTAGTATCCCAGTCAACCCTGCCAGGCCTACAACTCGCCCACCCGCCTAAGATATAAGCGGTTAGACACATTATCAGGTCCTTGCCCCTGCTTTCCCGTCGTTTCCAATTTACCTTATGGCGGTTTTTTTTTTCAACTTGCACTGAGAGTTTTTTGGGGGACCTTGGGGTCCAGTGTGTTTTCCATTCGGGTAAAGCTTGGAGATTGGTGGTTAAGCTACGAGTGGCTGGGGGCAGGTTTTTAAACAACTTATTTCCCTGAAAAGCCGTTCCCTCCCCCCATCCCTGCTTCTAATCTTTCTTAAGATTGAGAGTAAAAAAATCATCGAACCCCATCTTTTTCATAGGAATAATTTCCCACTAACTGCCGAAATTTCTTAATATACCGGTGTTCCTTTGAAAAGTCCGGAACAGCCCTGTCCTCCTATTGCCCTTGCCGCTGCAGATGCTTTTTCCTATCGCTTTTCGCCGTTTGTTTGCCCACCACCTGGAATTTTACACGATCCCTTAACGGCAGACGTCTTTGTCCCCAGTTACTCCTACGTTTTTCAGGTTTGTCCCCCGTCCCCGCTCTTCAAATCAACACTCTATCCCGACCTGCCCCGTGGGAAAAAGCGTTGTTTTTCCGATTTCCCTCCCCCATCACTTTTCCCTAGAGATCCTTAGAGATCCAATGGTTCCCCCTTTCATAACCATTGGATTGGGGTTAGAGTTGCCAAATAGCGCTGCTTTGCGTTTTTGCACCTGCTTTTAAAAATCCCCTTTAAGCTACTTTCCGGGGAGTCAACCCTGGGTGTGGTATTTGGGCCGGGCGCCTAAAATGCCTTAACCAAACCATTTCATAAATTGCCCACAATCCTTAGCATTTTCTTCAGTCCCTCAAAGTGAATTATTTACGGGGTTTTTTTGCCCCCGAATGTAAACCGGAAAAATTGTCTGCCGCACCAGCAAAACGCAATAGAAGATCGGGGCTCCTCACCTAGGGCGGGGGTCCAGAATCCCCTTCGACAACTCCCCTCAGAAAGCCGGCAAGCCTCCATACCGCCTCTCTAACGGAAGCTTGATGCCTGAATATTATTTCAATTTTGTGTCCCCATCGTGTTTTGTAGAATGTTTGGGGGTCCCCCCAGGTTTACCCCAATGTTCCCCTTCAACCTTATGCGTACAGGTTTTTGTGCTAGTTACAAATAAACCGTAGTCCCTGAATATAACTTGGCAACAGAAGGAATCTGGCCGTTTTTTGTCCTGGGGTTTCCTCTGGGCTTGGGATGCCCGATAACCCACCTAAGTGCTTTTTTCAGCCTGAAGTTAGTCCTAACCTCACGGGCATTTAAAATCTCCCCCTTGCTATAAATGAACATAATTTGTCCCCTGAGTGCTTACTTTCCCCTTGAAGGAGGCTGTGGAGACTTCCATATAGAAAACTCCCTCTGTTTCACTCATCTGTGCCGCCGTTCCCCCCCATGGGGGGGCATACACAGAGAACCCCGACAAAAAATCATCGGCGTTTGTTTTTCCCCTATCTTTCCCGATTCCGTCACTTGGGCCCATTTAACGGACAGCACAATAACTACCCCTGGCCCCCCCCTACAGGAATCCCCAATCGAGAGTGGCCCCTGTTTCTGTCCGTAAAGCCTTTAGTGCTAATGTCTACCACCCAGCAACGGCCCACATGAGCTTGCCCCTTGTTAAAAGGGTCTCCCAGATAAAACTAAGAGGGTGAAGTGTGCTTAATTCGTTTGCATGACTGAAATGAGGAAGGTCCAAACGGATACCCATGCTGCGATCCTGGTTAAAATGCGTGTTTTCGGAGATAACAGCCAAATACACATCAATTGCAAAGATTTCCCCTTAATTATTTTTTAGCTTAAGGCCAGCTTTATTGCTGATTTTGACAACGTAACGCACATTAAAGAGCTTCGTCCCACATGAAGTTAGAGCTGTGGCCCTTTTCAGAGACCGGGTATGACCAATTTTTCGGGACAACTGGGGTCAACCTTACAAGTGGGCACTCCAATAGAAAATAATGGTATAAAGAAGGTGTTACAAGCCAGAGACCAGAGAGGGAGGAATGTGGTGGTTTTTTTTGAAAATTCATGGAACAAGGTGAACTCGGAGTACTATCCAATGTAATGGAGGAACGTTGATTCGTGCCCTTCCCGTTTTTGCCCCCCGAAACCGTGGAATGGTCCATTTCCCTTGAAAGAAACCTGAAAGCGAAAAGAGGATTAGACGGAGAGGTTGTTGAATACCCTGCCGGAGGTGTACCGCAGTGCCCCATGTGGACAGCTGTTTTTGAAGTCCCGGGTTCTCTATTAATAATTGGTTTGCTCCCGGTTTTTGTCGAGGAATGGGGGGGAAGCATCGGCTAATGGCTTCCCGAAGGAACGCCCGGGCTTTTCACCTGAAAACGGGGGCGTTACATTATTTCAGGGTCCTTTCCCAACATTTTCCAGGCGGCAGGGAGTTATTATAGGAAATGGTTATGAGACGGTTTTTTACTTGTAAGGGGCTGGTTGTTTTAAGCATGGTAGTTGTTTTACGGGGTGGGGGTTGCTTAACCCACATGGCCCCAAAAAAAACCCTTCTTCCCTTTATCCACGGGCTTGGGAACAAACAACCGGCAGGGGAATTCCCCTGTGGGGGGGGGGGCTCCAGGGGGGCTCATGGGATGCACACACCACATGCGAGGCCCAAAAACCAAATTTTTCGAACGAAAACTTAACTAATAGGAAAATAGGGTAAGTGATAATTCTCATAAAAAATTTATTCTTCGGAAATACGATCTAAGGGGTTCACTACAGTTAGGATAACTAATATCTCCTTACATTTCACAAGTTTCACCTTTTATTGGAGAAAATAAAACAGGGTTTTGGGCATGAAGCATAGTTCGGTTTTGCACAAAGGTAAGTTAAGTTTTTAACCTATAAAGCTATTCGCCTAAAGCCCAAGAAAAACCTACTTGACATTATTTGTGCAACAAAAAAAATCATCTGCTATTTTGTTTAGCGCATTTGACGTTGAACTGCTTAGTTGGTTGTTTAAGTAGGCGTTATGGGATATCTTTCTGTTAAAAATTTATTCTTTACCTTCTGGGGTTTATAGACCCATGAAATTCTCTTTAATGATGCAACTAGGCCCAGATCACATGAAGTTTTGGTTCCAACTGAGGTCACCAAAAAGTAAAAACAGACAGGTAAAATAATTGGGCTAATGTGGGGGGGGGGGGGGGGACGGTTCAGGATGGAAGAAATGGGGGGTACTATGCTGGTGGATTTACGTGTATGGAGGTGGTCTCTGTGGCCCCCCCACCAGGCATAAACAAAATGATGGCATTGAGGAAATTTTAAGGGTTTTTAGTACAAAACGAGGGGCCTTTTTCAGTTGCTGGTATTACTGCAATAAAAACTAACCAAAGTCAGGGGAATGGAAATAAAGTGGGAACGGTGAAAGGTAATTATTACTTGACGGGGGCAACTTTTCCTAAACCCAACTCTTCTTTTTCCATTTGCCCAGCGCCCAGGGCGTATAAAAAGACAAAATTGCTGTAAATAAACCGGTTGGTTGTGATGGGGCACACCCCTACTTCCAATTCATACTATTGTGCGTTCACCCAAGTATAACTCCCGGCTCTTCGGGATTCATTGGGATTTAATTGTCTTTTAGTTTTACTGGCAAACTTAAATCCCAACCCTGGCCTTGTTTGTTAGGGACGTGGGAAAAACGGTTAATTTAATTATTGCATCCAAAGGTTTAAGCAGGGTTTTTTACCGTTGAGGCAAGGGGGATTGCTACCCACAGGTTGTAAACAACGGCAACAGGTTTTTTTACTTAGCGGCGGCACTGGAATGTTTTTTTACTAATTGCGTTGGGCAAAAAACTTTAATTTACTAAGCCAGACCCCAACCCATCACGGGGAGGGGTACGATCCAAAAAAACCAACTGGGGATCCCAGGGAAATATTACAACAAAACCACTTTCCAGAGGCTTTTCTTTTGTTAAAAAAAAGTTATGTCAAGGTTTCATGTGCCAACACAAACCGCAAGGGGGCTTTAAGTTGGGACAACTTACCGACATTAACACCGGAACTTCCTGAACGGGATTTATCTAACGATCCACGTTTTAAATATTTTAGGAATAAAATGGATCGGAGGCCCAAAGGGGCCGTTACTAAAACGGCAAAAAACAGGTAAAAAAAAATGGAGTTTTAAATAGGTTAAAAGTTGGTACGCCGGGTATTTTAATTTGTTGTTTGTAAGTCGGCTGGGCCAGATTGGATCCTTGGGTTTGGCCAAACACACCCCCAATTTCTCACCAAAAAAAAAAAAAGGGGAAACTCAACCAAAAACCGTAATAATTAGGCCCTCCAATAAGTGGGGACAGGCACCTTCCAAGATGCATTTGTGGAATTTCCAGTGTTAAGGTATTGTAAAACAAAAAAACTATTGGACGTCCCAGATATAATCAAGAGTGGTACAAGGGTTATTTCACAATGTCCACCGACTGTCTTCCACCGGCCCCATATTCAGAAAAATTGATTTGAAGTGGGCGGAATTCTCCTTTGGGAAAAGATATAGGTTCAATTTTGTCCAGTTGATTAGGTGGGTGCTGAATTGTAAACTAAAACCGTACAAAAAAAAAACAACCTTTGTGGCCATTATTTAATTAGGTAAGGAATTATATAAAACAAAGCCAATTTTTTTTATTCGTATTTAATCGTATTGAAGAAGCGTAACAAAGACGTTTTTTACAATGGGGACCATTTTATTCGGAGAGGGACTAACTTAAAAATTTGTTCAATATTAATTTAATGATTTGATTCCAAAACAATCTAGGGGGTCATGGTTAACTGAGCTTTTCTTATTACAGCATTTATTGTTTTCCTCAGATGGAAATTGGTTGGGACCGGGCTTCCCATTTTTTAAATACCCTTCAACGAAGCCCTTCCCAAAGGACACCTTCCAGATCAACCCCCCCCCCGGGGGACAGTGGGCGTGCGTTTTTCTGAATGGGGTAATGTAGATTTGATGGATGGATTTTATAATACTGATTTTTTGTTGGTGTTTCAAGAGAAACAAAACTGATAAATATTCGATTATATTTAAAAAGGGGAAAAAAAACACGCCACTCTCTATCCTCACCGGGGAATACCAAAAAGTTTTCCTGTCGACTGGTCTTCTGGGAAATTTTTTAGGAAAATGGGGAGGGGGGTGTGGTTCCAAAGTGCTAACAGTTGTCTGGTGGGGGCTAGTCCCCAAAAGCTATTTCAAAGCTCAGGAGATGTAAAACAGAAATAAAGGTTTTATCCCCAAACCCAAATTTGCTGGGCCTTACTAATGAAAGGTAGGGCTAAAATTTAAAACATTCCAAACAATTACGTTGGAATGCTACCAGGGAGGGGGGGGAGGGGGAGACAATTGATGGATCGGGTGGTGTTGAAGAGTGGACGTGGAATAACGTTTGCATGGGGGTCGAACCACCTAAGTGGTGGTTTTCAGGGGGCTATTACCACTGCCAAACAAAAGGGGGTCTCATATACGGACCGAAATTAGGATGGTCCAAGTTCTTCTTATGGGGGTTTGTTTACGGACGGTCGTTTACCGTCGACAGGGGAGGGATCAAATCAATCAATTCAAAATTTCAAATTGCCTGGTACCCACCCAAGTGGAGCCATCGAGGAATGCCCCCCACCAGAATGTCCTCCAAACAAAATTTATGTGTCCTGAGCTTTGTTCTTTTTCTAGCTCGTCCCAGGTTTGCTGTTTCATTCTATTAATGGTTGTTTTCCAATTTTCTCGGCCGGCCCCCAAAAATGTGGTTTTTTCCTCGGGTCCTTCTTCTTTTTCCTTTAACTT
>JALJAT010000548.1:0-12989 GCA_034768735.1 Schistosoma mekongi | reverse complement strand
TCTTGGATAGCTTTGTAGATTATCTAATGTCTACTTATAGAGTGTCACTTTTTGTTATGACTTCAGTGGTTGACTCAATTACTGAAGACTTTATACATTACAATAGCAGTGAGGGAGAGAATAAAACTGTCTATGTCGTGTCGCTACCCCCCCACTTCTTGTCCTGTATGCTTACTAGTTAGCAGGATGGCATACCAGCATACGAGGTTAATAAGGCAATCAAGGCCGAGTCAGATAGTAGTTTTAGTCATAGCTCTTCCAAGCATTCAAAGCGCAGACGTGGAAGCTGACCCTGAAAATATAACATCAATACAGAGGCATAGGCAATCATGGCATAAGGAACTGGCACGAGTCATGTACATCTTTGATTAGTTACAGTTCATTAAGCTGAAATGATTAGAAACAGTAATATGTCGAGATGCGAGGTATAGTTTGTTGGGATAATAATAATACACAACGAACGGAAACAAAATGCTTTATACGCTTTAACACAAAATATATGAATAATCCTACTGAAAATACACGTCTAGAACTAAATGACTTCATCTAGAATTCTGTCATAATATCGTATCACAGTGTTATGAAAGTCACATGGTGTGTGATTGAAAAAACATTATCAAGAAGTTATACTGTCACTTATGTTTTATCTAACCGAACGTACCGAGATGGACGACTAACCAATTACACATCGAGATTGTCGGGCGATGTTGTAACCAAACTATTTCAACCTTCGCATCCAGTGGACATACTATTACACTCCTACTTCCGAAGTCCCAAAACAAAAATACTATTAAGTATTTAAACTTGGTAATTGTAAAGCACAATAACCTATACCATAAGCAGCAATAGACCTGCCTGTAAATAATAATATTTACCCACTTATTAGCCTATAAGCGTGAATATACAAAAACGGATATACACGAACATGAGGTATAGTAAAATAGTAGCGGATCATCTCTTTAATAAGTACCTTCCCCCGGAAGATTAGTTTGCGGCCAAACCCTTTCCGTTTCTAACCGTGGACAAAATTTCTTCAACCTAATAAAGGGGTATCTAATCCCTATTTTTAAACTGAGCTTTATATTATTATTGAAATAATTTCCAATTGAAACCTATTTTACTAACAAATTTCATCTAAAATTCAATAAAAGTTTTAACCAAAAAGAAATAAGAAGAATTACAGTATAACCGCGGCTGCTGGCACTGTGCTTCCGCCCTTCTATCACTTAACAACCATCACTAAATTTCTTTATAAAAGACAGATCTCACTACTACAATCATCTCAAATTTATATATTGAGAAAAAGCACAAATATAACTAACGTATATAGCATCATTAAGTCTATTTCTATATTCCAACCAGGGTTAAATTGTAAAAAATACGAGTAATAATCATACTTTATATACTTTTGCAGAGTACACATATAACGTATTCCAACCACCAATATAAACAACTTACACTATAATATTCCTTTCGTACTAACTAAAATCACATATAGATAAGAACCGACCTGGCTTTCACCGGTCTTAACTCAACTCATAAAAGATTCAATGGTCGAACAGACCACCTTTCATAGCTTCTACTCCATGAAGGTATCTCTAAGCCAACATCGAGGTAGTAACAAGTCGATCAATATGGCCTCTCACAACTCTTTACTCAGTTATCCCCAAGGTAACTTTAACCTTTATCTTCTGTATAAGGATCTAAAAATAAATGAAAAATATACATTTACCCCAAACAAAATCAATCTATAATCCAAGATCTTGGGGTCTTTCCGTCTTATATTATCACAGCGAGTTCCTCATCACTAAACCAATTTCAGAAATAGTCATCATTTAAGCACCCTATTTCATTAAACCATTCACAAGCCACTAATTAAGAAGCGATATATTATGCTACCTTAGCACAGAAAATCTGCGACCATTTATTCCAACAGTGGGCAGGCCATACTATTTAAACCTAACAAATAGCAATGTTTTTGATAAACAGTTGAACAGGACTAAAGAATAAAAACAAACTATTAGACCAAACATAAACCTACTTATTCCTTCATTCTTATACAACCAATTATCAATACAGCCAATAACCATAAGAACCTATATCAAAAAATATGCCAAGTAAATAACTAATTAAACCTAGGACAATCTTAATCCAAGACACACATACTAAAATAAATACTATCTCTATACATAAAAATAAACACAATCAATTCCTATTTATAGATTTCATTAAGCCATAAACCAGATATTAGACTATACGAATTATTTATCACACTCCTCAATGATTTCTACTAATATTTACACAATAACTGATAACTAACCCAAATTATTAAGAATCAATGAAAATCATAAGCCTTTCGGGCATTAGAAATAATCTATACTCCTCAAAGAATCATGATGCAAAAGGTACTTTATATAATGCCATAAATATTATAACAGACTCTAATCTTCTTAATGAAAATAAGATACATCACTCTATCAATGCTTTACAAAAGCATCATTTTACTCTTAAACTATATTATCTAAATCACAACTCATTATAGCAATCCATAAACATAATAATTACTTATTCCCCCAAGTTCAATACTTACCATTAACCATATACCCAATATGTCTCGGAACTGGAATAGTAACAACTTTACATATACAACTACCAGGACCTCATAATCCTAAAATACGATTAAACACCCTTAACGATTCTCAGATTATAAACATAAAAACCATTGATCTAGTAACCGACAAAATACCACCAATTGTACTAAAAACTTTAACCACATAAAACTCAGGATCATAACATCTTACTCGACGAGGCAAACCATGCATACCTAAATAATGCATAGGAAAAAAACATAAATTAAAACCAACCATCGATAACAATCAATGACCCTGTAATAAATACTTTTTTAACGAACAACCAATTATAAAAGGTCATCACCATAAAATCATTATAATTAAACTCCTATATGAACCTAACGATAAAACATAATGAAAATGAGCCACAACAAATCAAGTATCATGAAATAACCTATCCAAAGACGAAGCAGATAAAACTATACCAGTAACTCCACCCACCGTAAATAAAAATATAAAACCAACAATTCATCAAACTACAGGATCAATAACCCGTAACCCACAACCACTCAACATATATAATCAAGAAAACACCTTAATACCAGTAGGTATACCTATTATCATAGTAACAGAACTAAAAAAAATTGCAGTCTTCACATCCATACCAACCATAAACATATGATGAGCTCAAACTACTCTACCCAAACACACTATAGAACCCATAGCACACACTAAACCATAATAACCAAACAAAGAATTATTTTTACTCAAAGTCATACATATATGACTCACTATTCCAAAACCAGGCAAAATTAAAACATAAACCTCAGGATGACCAAAAAATCAAAATAAATGTTGAAATAACACAGGATCACCACCACCGGCTGGCTCAAAAAAAGCAGTACCAAATTTACGATCAAACAATAACATAGTTATCCCAGCAGCAAGTACAGGCAATGATATTAACAAAAGTATAGAAGTAAAAAAATAAGATCAACTTATAACTGAAGAACAAGAATTTAAACGTATCATTATTGTAGTTATAAATTTCACAGAACCTATCAAACTAGAAATACCAGCAAGATGTAAAGAAAACATTAAATAATCTACACCTACACCAGACGTAGCTTGAGAAGACAACGGAGGATAAAAAGTTCAACCAACACCGGAACCATAATATAAACTTAACTCCATATAAAAAATAGAAGGAACCATTACTCAAACACTAAAAGAATTTAAACGAGGCAAAGCTAAATCATCTAAACACAAAAAAAAAGGAAGAAAATAATTACCAAACCCACCTATTAATAAAGGCATTAAAAAAAAAAAAATCATAGCTATACCATGATTAGTTATTAAATAATTATAAATCTCACAAGGAATTAATTTATAATACGGATCACAAAATTTTAAACGTATTAACATCCTAAGACCTAAACCTATAAATCCACCCCATATACCCATAATCATATAAATTATCCCTATTCGCTTATGATCTAAAGAAACAAACCAAATAACCAAATCCTTATTATTCTCTAACTTTAATTGATCCTCTAACCACCAACGAAAACGATACATTAAATAAATTAAACTATACAAAATCTTTAAATACAACTCATATAAATTTTTACGTCAACTCATATCAAAGAAAGTAGTAGAATCAAATCTACAAATTATTCGTTAGCAGCGATAATATATTTTACTTCCAACATAACATAATATCATAGCGACAGAGCTAAAGCTCATCTTCTGTGTGTAAAACAAACATTTTAACTTAAAATATCACGCTAACAACATAATCATATTTAACAACCTAATACAATCAACTAAAGATCCTTACACTGAACCACCTTCTGTTTTGAAAACAAACAGTCAAATTAACCTATTTAGCTAAATTATAACCTACAAATACTATTCATACCATTTTATATATCCATAATAAACCTCCAATATATACCTAACAATAACTAACAATATAAACACCAAATAACATATAAAACTTTTAAACCAAACACCATCAAAAGCAACTTTCAACAACAAAGACACCTCTAAATCAAATATAACAAAAAAAACTAAAAGTTTCAAATAAGAAAAACTAAAAAATTTCTCACTAAACCCATGAGACATAAAACCACACTCAAAAGAACTAATTCAACTATCTAAACCAACATCTCTATCTTCACCCTTATAACCCCAAACATATAATTTATACAAACAAACAACCAACCTCAAAAAAAAAACAACAAAAAAAAAAAAAAAAAAAAAACAAATACATATTCCTACGGAGTTCATTTATCCAAACATCACAAGATTAAGAGTCTTATACTTTATTATTTAAGATATCCGCAGAACAAATCAACCTAATAATATGATCAATACCGAGGAAAAATATTTTTCTTACATTTTACTATATCGGAGTAACCTGCTTAGCAGCCCTCTCGGCTATAAAAAATAAATCACTAACCAATAAACTCAGATAGTTTGATTAAATCAAATCCTTAAACACCCAAAATTTATATTCTTAATGAAATACTATCTGAAATATAAACATAATAATATATCGTCTACGGAGCACCAGCCCACCTCAAGGTTAACAGCCTCACAATCTTTATATTAATCCACATAAACATTAACTTCAACTTCCATAATTTTAACTTAAATAATTAATCCAAAACAACACACTACATATAATAAAGAAACTACTAAACCATACTTTCAAACTAAAACTACATAATAATCATAACGAACACGTGGAAAAGTACCACGCGCTCAAATAAATAAAAATAAGTGAAATAAAATCAATCTAATCATACTTCCTCAAAATATTACAGACGTTAACCACCTAACTATATAAATCATTACACTCTCACAAGCATAAATTGTCATAAAAGGAATACCGCTGTACTCTGTATTTAAACCACTAACCAACTCACTTTCAGACTCACCATAATCAAATGGAACACGATTACTCTCTCTAAACATTGAAACAACTCAAACAATATAATTTAACGGAGTTATAAATGACATCAAACAAATATTCATTTTTCCATAATCACCAAGCAACATACCAAAAATTAACAACACACACATAAAAATCATTTCATATCTTACCCTAGAAAACGCAATACGAACAGCACTCAACAATCTATACTTTTTTCAAGAAGCCCAACCTAACATCAACAATCCATAACTTATAAAAGTAAAAACTATTAAAATATAAAGCATCATAAACTTATAATAAACATTACTAAAACTACAACTATAAATATATATACCCATACAAGAACAAAAAAATAACATAAAACAACCTAATCAACCAAATCAACTATGAACTACATATCCATTAATCTTAATCTTAACAACTAACTTCATAAAATCAGCAAAACTTTGTAATAAACCAGCCAATCCAACCTTTTTTGGACCCTTACGCAACTGTATATATCTAAGAACCTTACGCTCACATAAAATAAAAAATGCTACTAATAAAAGAACCAATAATAAACCTTCTAAACCAACAAGTAAACTCCATATAATACTCTTCATTCCCAACGTATTATTCATATAACGAATATCTAAAACTTGACAAGTTTCAATTCTACTAACTTAAACTAAACACGTATAAATTATAATACCACTGCAAAACTCTAACAATAGAAATTCATATTTCACCAACTATTTGCAGAATAGACATTCTCTTAAATTAAAATATATTGTTAAAAAAAAATTAAAACAACACATTACAATTATATCAAACACTCTTAGGAACAATGGACCTAACTATTCACTTAAATAAATAAAACTGCTCTAAAAAACTATACAATACCCATAACAATAAAAACACTAAATCTAATCCAATTAACAAATACCTAACATAAATCTTATAATAAAGAGCAAACCTTAAAGGAATAGCTAATAACCAAACTATATATCCAAATAACCTACCACTAGAACTTCCTAAATAATAAATAACGCCCGACCTTCAAATAAAATAAACCAAATACAACATTAACAATCTTAAAAAAGACGAAACAATACTTAAACAAAATATAACTTTACTAGAAGCTAACATCATGTGACATCATAATATAAACCAATTACCATTATAAACCCAAATTAATAACCCACAAAAAACAATACCAATACCAGTTAATCCAACTACAATTCTACTATTATAATTTTTAATAAAATAACACACGTATAACATTGATACCTTTAAAATACTAGACACACACCAACAAACTATTCAACTCTTTCTCCCTTTAAAAACCTGATAAACCCAAAAAATAAAAGGAAAAACACCAAACTTTAAAAAAAAACCAAAAAAAAAAAAAAAAAAAAAAATCAGGAAATATAATACCAACCAAAATTAAAGAAGATGATACTCCCAAAGCCAAAAGATAATATAACAAACTATCAATTTTAATTAACCCATCAACATTATTATTTTTATAAAAACATGGTATCACTGAAAGACCGCATAATTCTAATAATAACCAAAAAGTCATCAAATCTCCAGAAAATAATAAAAGAACTCTTAAAAACATCAAAACAAATATCGATAAAACCGAATAAAACATTTTTACCCTTAAATAACATAACAATTATAACTTTAATGATCAACAGAAAACTTAAGTATTTCTTGAACAATAAATCAATGCATTAATGCAACAAAAATTTCATAAACAAAAAGAATAATAAAAAGCAAAGAAATATAATAATAATCCAAAAGAAATCTTATTCTTCCTAAACCTATTCCAAAATATACACCAGCACTAATATTAACAAATGGACGAATTAATAAAACAATAGGACGTATAATATATCTTACTAACTCAATTATACACACAAACGGTGATAATAATATTGGACTACCAATTGGTATAAAACCAGATATAAATAATCTAAATGTAGTAAACATGCGTCTAAAAAATAACGAAAGATACAAAGGCACTATTAAAGCAATTATTATTAACCTAAAACTAAACATATGATAAATATATGGACAACGAACTAAAGCAAACAAAACAATTAAAATAAATAAAGATAAACTATATCACTTTTCAAATCTTAAAACCTTTAACCACTTAGATAATCGAACCAAAAATCTAGTAACCCATAAACCAGATAACATAAAGGATATGTGTAACTTTACACAATATATAAACATGAATCATATAGTTTTCTTAACTTAATATCCACCTCTAAAAACACATATCTTCAGACCTTCAAACTGATACTTTACCACTTAAGCTAAAAGGAAATATATCCACACTAATAAATTAATCACCAATATCTATAAACTTCTTAACTAAATATATAACTTAAGAAACTGGCATCTAACCACCCTCTTGACCAAAACAAGAATATGCAATAACTTACACCTAGCTTCTAACAATTATAATCAATATTCAACTTTTACTATTACAAAATTTATATCACAATAAATAGAAATAAATTCAACAAACTTAAATAAATTATACAAGACAATAATTTATCTAAACCACCATTATATTCATAACTCATATTACCTGGAGAACATATAATTAAACCATAAACAATAAAACCTATAATACTCCCACTAAATATATAAATGCTAACTAAAATTAAACATATAAAATCCCTAATAGTAACATATTTTATAACTAACCACAACTCACCAAAAAATTGTAAAGTTGGTGGAAAACCACACACATTTAAAAATATAAATCCAGCAACAACATGCATTATAAGACCACCACCTATTATCTTAACTAAAATACTTCATTTACGAGAACCAGATATCTCATAACCAAATCATATAATCATAAATGATAAACAAACCGACAATCCATGACCTAAACAATACACAAATGCATAATAATCTCCACAATATGAAGAACTTAACAATATACACATTCCTATTAACATATGAGATAAACTCAAATAAGCTAATCAACGCTTTGCATCACACTCCAACATAGCCGCAATTAAATAAACTACTCTATAACCCAATAAAAATATAGAATAACCATATAAATAATCAACTAATACACACCCACATAATCGTACTAATCCAACCAAACCTAACTTCATTATATAACCTCTCAATATAATACTTACAGGACTACTAGCCTCAGCATGAACTAATGGCAATCATCCGTGAAACGGAAATACAGGAATCTTAGTTAAAAATATTAAAATTATCAACAAATACATCCTACTAATCTCAGAACCTTCATTACCTCACATAATAACTTTAAATCTACCTTTACTTAAACCTACAAAACATATCCCCACTAATAAAGGAACACTCCCTAATATGATATATCCACCAAAATATCATCTAGAAACATAACGTTCCGGATAAGGACTATTCACAATCAATAAATATAAAGCTCTAATAATTGAAAGCTCGTAAAAAAACCAAAATACTAAAGATTTAGATACAACATATGTAACCATAGATCTAGCAATTCTTATATACAAAACTACACTCTTAACTTCAACTAATCACAAAACAAGACATATAATTAAGGTTAATGTTAACATCAAACATGACAATTTATCCAATATCACCCAACCACCACATAAATATTTCTTTACACCAAGAATCATCATTGAACAATTAGAATATCATATTCAAACATAAAAAATTAATAAATATATAAATGTAACAATAAATCCAGTTAAAAACCAATAGAAATACGCAAAGAACCCTGACATATTTTAGTACCAACAACTATCAACATTACTGAAACTTCTAAAACAAATAAAGCCATCATCGAAATGAATACTATATGACAATCATTAATTTTCATTAATAAACAAACTAACAACAATAGAATTTTATAACTCTCTAAAACTATTAAATATTTAAACAAATGATGACCACATATCAATAAACTTATTAATACTAAACCACCTCCACATAATAACATAACAATTAACATCTATTCTTTAACTACCAAATTTATATAAATTCACAAATCATATATTTATATAGATCTACATCTAATTAATAAACGACTATCTATCTTAAGCGGAATAATCCAAAAAAACTTATAAATAAATAAAATACTCAACATCATTAATCTACAAACCTTACTAACATCTATATAAGGATACTCAGCATGACATCCACCCAAATATCTTAAAGCAACAAATAAACTAACTACCAATCAAAAACACACCTGACGACTAAAAACATAAATAGATCTAAAATTCTTCCTTGGAAACCACAAAACCAACAAAAACAATATAACTAAGACCAGCCCACCAACCTTAGAATTTATAGAACGAAGCATTGCATAAAATAATAAAAAATATCACTCGGGCTTTATACTATCCGGAGTAACTAATGGATTAGCTACAATAAAAGCTTCCACATCCAATATAATTTTAGGATCAACTAAAACTAAAAAATTACTAAAAACTATTACTACCATAAAAGCAAACAAATCCTTAATCGTATGATATCTATGAAAATACACACAATCACTATATCCTTTATAAAAAAACAATGGACTAGTAGAACCACTTTGATGCAAATAAAACAAATGTAAAACTATTAATCCTAATAAAATAAATCCTAAACTTATATGCACAGGAAATACACGAACTAATGTATCAATTAATGTTACTGAAAAACCACCAACAACATAACTAAATATTAAACCCCCAACAACAGGCACACTAAGTATAATAGAAGTCAAAACAGTAGCAGCTCAATATGACATTTGATGCCACGGTAAAATATATCCAAGAAAAGCTTCTACCATTAAAATAACATAAATAAAAAACCCAACTTTTCAAACCCCTATCATACGATAACTTCTATAATACAATCTACGACCAATATGAACATAAACAAGAAAAAATATAATCCTTACACACCATATATGAATATAACGAATAATCCAACAATAAATATTATCATCAGTTCACATCATTAACATCGAAAATTTACCCAAAACATCATAAAATAATGACAAAACTATACCAGAAAAAACCTGAATTATCATAAAAGCACTAATCATAAAACCAACACACCAAAAATATGTTATAGACAATTTTGTAGGCAAATCTATTAAATTAAAACGAATAATCTTCAACATTAAATATTTTAGTTTAAACATTAAATTCTTTAGCACCACAAACTAACAGTTTACATTATAACCTACATAAAACTCTACTAAAAAATCATTAATCGTTAATCTACTAATTAACTCCACAGACACGAAAAATCTATATGCCATAACAACACCTGATTAACCACACTATACTAATACATAAACTATTAAATAAACAAACAACCATATATAATCTACAAAATGCCAATATAAAATTATTATTTTCCTATATCGACGAACCAACTTCGACCTATCATAATAATCTAACTCAGTCAAACCAACAGTACCTATAATAACATGAATAAAATGCAAGCCTATTGTTAAAAAACAAGCAGCAGAATGAGGATTATGCAATCTCCTAGCATTGCTATTTATAATCTCCCAAACAGCTAAGATCATAAAAGCAAAAGAATAAAGTATTCTACAATTTAAATAAAGATGACGCTCATCAGTCTTAATCAAACAATGATAAGTAGTCATAAAAAAAGACGTCCTTATCAATATATAAGTCTCCAACATAGGAATACCATAAGCATAAGCTATAGGCTTACTATAATAATCCTGAAATCATAAACAAGTCAATAACATTGTAGCAAAAATTATAATCTCAGTCAATAAAAATAACCAAAACCCAAGCATACGATCTTCCTTAATAGTAAATAAATCCCAAACAACATATTTTAAAACTAAATAAACTCATAAACCAATTATCAATAATAAAATAAAAGGATGATAAAAAAAAATACATGGTAATATAAAAAACATTAATACCAATTTAACCAAAGAAAATAAACTCATTACCTTATAATGGCTCAAATATACACATGAGATCTCTTACTTGGAAAGAAAGAATAATTATTATAATACACATTATAATCAACAATTTTAAACAATATATTAACTACACATTTTAAAAAAATAAATATAATACAACAATAAACGTACCAAAAACTAAACACGAAACCTCAAACATATAACTAACAGAAAATCTATTAACCAAATAACAAATATAATCAAATAACCCTACCTCTCAACGAAAAATACCCAAAAATACATAATCTCAAAAAATCCTCATAAAACAATTATACATATAAACCAAATAATCAATCCCACATAAATAACCAATTCAACTCTTACTATATTCAGAACACCAATAACCTATATATACCCCTAACAATACACCAATAAACATAATAAAAAGAATAAATAACCTTAACAAACTCATAAACCCACTAAAATAATTAAATAAACTAAAACTTAAATGATATCCCAAAAATGTACCAATCATTGGAACTATTAAAACTATATAAAAACACATACGCGTAGTATAACAACCAAAGGTTAATCCACCAAAAAATATAATAAATAATCGCACACTATAAGCCCTAGATAACATTAAACCTACTATCACAAACAACAAAAATATTATCCTAAAATAACTCATACTGACTACACTACTCAAGAACACATGCTTCCTAAAATATAAACCCATAAAAGGAAACCCAGATAACCCTAATAAAAGAATAAACATATAAATTAATCTAAATATTTTACCATATATTTTAGTATCAACTTGATTCTTTTTTTGACCACCAAATCTAGAAATTATATAATCACCAACAAAAGTAAATAAAAGACACTTCCTTATAGCATGTACCAATAACTGAACAAACGCCAAAATATAATCTCCAACAGACAAAATTAAAAAAACTCAAGAAATTTTACTACTAGTAGACAAAGCAATCAAACGCTTTACATCAACATAAAACAAAGCACTTACTGAAGAAACTATTATAGTTAAAACTCTACAAAACTGCAAAAAACATATTAAACTCCCACCATAATCTACCCCAATAACATAATAATAACCACCAATCATCCATACACCAGAAGCAACTAAAGTTGAAGAATGAACTAATGAACTTACCGGTGTAGGAGCACGCATAGCTTCCAATAATCAAGAAACAAAAGGAAAAGAAGCACTCTTCGTAGAAACAACCAAAAACACTATAAACCTAAATAATACTGAATTCGCATATCCACCACAATAAAACAAAGCAACTAAAATAAACAAACATACATCACCAAAACGAGAAGTAACTAAAGTTATAAAACCAGCACGTAACGAATCATTAGTATCATAAAAACATATAAGAATATAACTAACCAAACCAAGATACTCCCACAATACTAATCTAACCAAAAAACTACTTGTTCTAACCAAAATAAGCATAACCAAAGAAAAACAAATCATTATAAAAGAAAGCAATCACGCAAACTTTCCATCAGAAAAATAATGATATCTATAACC